>JASDQU011402459.1:43743-58471 GCA_032191745.1 Picea mariana | reverse complement strand
GAGTTGCGGGAAGTGTGAAAGGAAGGTCAACCTTCGCTAACTTTCAAGTCTCGGAGGTTCGCACGGGAAGAGCACGGAGGTTCAACCCTTCGACTTGCGAAGTTGCGAGTTGCGACAGGAGCTAGTGTTTAGTCTAGCTGATGGTCACACATGGAGGACACTGACAAAAGGGAGCTATACCCATTTTGTGATCTCGGGTATCGTGAGATTGGAAAGGAGGAGTCGAGAGCTTCGACTCATGAACTCGCGAGATGGCGAGTTGCGACAAGTGCCTTTGGGAAGAGGCCTTGGTCATAGTGTTGTGGTCACTTGGGATTCATGGAGCTCGTGCCTAGTGCTGTTCACACAGGGGAACTTCCGAAGGACCTATGGATCAATTGAATCAAGATTCCAGCAAGGAATCAAAAGAATTTGTTTCGGCTCATAAAAGAAACTGAACTATCCTTAATACTGGGAGGTTACGTAGAGACTCTATCGAGGCAAAGGTGGCGTCTACAGCTGGTGCTAAGCCCCGTAGGGTCTCGGGGATTCTTTCCCTCGAGAAAAGGTGAAAAATCTATTACGCCGCAGTGGGTATGTGACAATTGCAATGTGTATTATCTTGATTACAATTCCGAGAAAGTAGAAGAGCTTGATTGAGCTACAATGTGTATTAGTTTGATTGCAATACTTCATTGGCATTGAAACCAAATCTTATAATGAAGATATTACTCATTAAGAGTCATTGTATTTCTTGCGAACACTAAAAGACATAATCCGATAACTACTAAGTGTTCGTAATTTCTCTATATTGTATTCATTCATATTCATATACTCTTAACATATAAAAAAAGTTACAGATAACATAGATGCAATCTGTCTCTTAATAAAAGTGTTGTCTTTGCCTATCGGGAATGAGCTGAAATGAATGAATGGTAGGAATAAATGTACAACATCACTGGAATAAAAACATGAAGTTGCAGACATATCACTGGATTGCAGGCCTATCACTGGAATAATAAGATCATCGATAGAACCAGCAGCTATCGCTCACCCAAGAACCATCACTCACCACTATCGCTATCCATGGAATAATAAGTATTGAACTTTATAAATTAACAAAGCCATCAAGGTACTAATCATCATACCTTAAATTAACGAAGCCTAAATCATCATACTGTTCGTTCCCATAATGTAGGATAAGATTCAAAGCAGCTAGTAATTGGTTAAGGACATGCACAAAATGACATACCTGAAAAGTTGTTGCAACAAAGAATACGTGCGGAAAACATCNTATAAAGACTTAAGGACACATTCCTTAAACCATGCAATGCTTAACAAGGTGTCCATCTGGTTTTCCTCCATCATCCCCATGCACCTTTCCATCTAAGTACATTCAACTGGTTTATTCATGACCTCGTTCCTGGTAACTACATAAAAACACTAAAAACTTACCTACCGTGGTTGGTGCGAGCTTCCCTAGGCCACTCCCTAATAATTACCTACAGAAAATAAATTAATAGGTTTCGAAAACATCCCATCCCATGATGGCTTGAAGAAGGATGGATAGCCAGATTATCAGTGAGTTAAGCCCATACTGCCTCTCAATTTCAATCTTGAACAAGTGGCTTCTTAGCATCTGGGTCACTAGGCCATACCATACCATGGGATTCTTGTGGCTCTTCCACTATTATTCTATGTGTTTTGAGGCTCACTCATTCATTTTAAAGAGTAACAATAGAAGGTATAACCTTGCATCCAAAATCACCAATCCAGTCATACCGCTCTCAGTCATAACCTGGACTCAACCGTCAATCTGGGGCAGCGGGGCCAACTTCAACGAGATCTACTACTCAATATGTTACTGGGTTTGAAACCAAAACAAGAATAGGCTATGGATCACTATATACGTATCCTTATGTTGTAGTCATGATTATTAAAAATGGCATGGCTAACCCTAGAGGTGGACATAGCAGAGTCGAGAACTCTACCACCATGAATATTATTAAGCACCACGACAGGTAGTCCTTCTGCTTGTATGCAAAATCATGAAACTTGCAGTGTAATGTCTGCAAATCTAAATTTAAAAGAACAAACATACTGTGAGGAAGAGACATCAGTTACTAAACCTGTAATGTTTTAGAGCAAAATGTTGCCTGTGGTTCTCTTAAGATAAGATTTCCTACTGGAGAAGCAACGGATTTCTCTAGTAGATCACTAATAATTTCTTTCTTCTGCAATAACAGGAAAATGAAAAAAACAAAAAACAAGAATCACTTTCCTCCATTTGCAGGTTAGAAAATGTAATTGAACACTGGAAAACTCGTAGGTGGGACAAAGCAACAAAAATGGAAAAAAGTTATCAACAGGAGACATGACTTGATGTGTTAAGTTCTCACTGTCTAAAAATTTAACACATTTTCAAAATATGCTCACTTTAAAGGGTTGAAAATCGAAAGGAAGTAAAGGAAGGCACATTAGCTATGTGAAGGGTAGTTATAAAGGAAACAAGATTAACCTGTGACATGTTTATTGCTATAGCCATTGCAATTCCATCAGAATTTGTTGAAATGGCTTTAGCAATTGCAGCCCCCAGATATGATATATCTTTGCCAACGTTTTGACAGAGTGCTTTAAAGAAGTCATTTTTAGAGGCTGGCATCACTACATGTTGCATGACATTGGATGCTCTGCTAACAATATCCTCCTTATATCGTGTAGGCATTTCGTCAACGTATCTTTCAAGATGTCTTTCAAGACGCTCCTCAATTGATGACTTGAGTTGATGGCTCTCTTCAATCAATGAGGTCTCCACTGAAATTGAAATGTGCTTCTGAAATTCTTCAGTCATCTTGCCAAGTTGCAGTATACAGTTTCCCAATAACCAAAAACCTATAAATTATTCTAAAGAAATGCAACATTTCTTCAATCCCATGCAAAAAAGAAAGGAAGATCAAGATTCAAAATCATTCAGAAATCAACCAGTGAAAATTATGAAAGAGAAATGATTAAAGTTGGATTTTATTTAGCTTTAGGAAAATAATTTAAATGGAAATTACAGTGTCTAATACTTCCTGCATTGAGGAAGTGCAGGGACGGATAAGCTACTCCCATAGTGCTAGCAGCAGCAGTCGATGCTCGGGCTCCATGTACGGTAAGGTGAGATTAGTATGTTGAAGTTTAAACCTCTATCCCATAGCTTCCTCTTCTTTCTCCATCCATTTTTTGGCTCTTCTGGTCACTAGATAGTTGGTTTCCATGCCAACCGGAAGCACTAATAAAACCACCGAATGAACTATGATTAGATGAGAGAGTGAAGGGGTGCCTTGACCGTTGTTCTAAACAAATCCAAATGAAGAAGCTAGCCTGTTGGCACAGGGGTAGAACCAGGGCTCAATGCTCAAGAGCACACCAACAAAACCCTAACTACCTATCCTTTCAGAAACACCTGCAAAGTAGATGAAGTATCACCTGAGGTAGAGGCAGGGGTGGTTGCAAGACTCGGGTGTCTACAACCTTAGCTGGGACTCAGATCTGTGATTATATATTTTACAGGGCACTTATCATAGATCATTCATCAATATTTAACCCTTATTATACTTTGCAGACAACACAGAGCTTCGTAGTGTACGCTCAAATCTACAACATTTCAACACTTAACCATAGTAACCAAGATCAGATCCAATAGAGCAGCACTAAGCATCCTCATACACATCAGATCTAACAATCATATATATCTAAGAAGCATAGAACATAAGTGGATATATCAAATCACATAGCATAAACAAAGATAAACACATTGAACCAAATCATAGAGCATAACACACAGATTTACATGGTTCACCCCCCCCCCTTGGGGCTACGTCCACAAGATATTCTTCTTTATTATTGTATTCAAGCTGTTACAAGCACAAAGCCTCCAAAACCCTTTTTTGCATAGGACAGAAGATCTGTGTAGCTTGCTAGATCCTTCTTCCTTACATTACAACACTTATCTTTTTATATCAACCACACAGTAACTTGCACTTAGCCTTGCAAGCCTTACACAGTTCGAACAGAGCACTTATTCAACATCACATAGATTTACTACCAATTTCACTAAGAAATCATATCTACTACTTCTTACATTGCCTATCCTTCTATTTATACATTACAAAAGTGGGCCTAAATGTGGGTAAACCCATGGGCTAACATCCCTTTCCCATTACATTAACCCAAAAACCCTAAAAGGGGCCCAAAAGTGGACCAAGATCTTGTGATCTCTGCTTCACCTAGCGCTCCATCTTTGACAGGCTATCGAAGTCCCAAAAATGGTCAAATATGACCAAGTGTTCCTTAAAACTTGGTCAAGGGCCAACAGGCCCCCAACCCTCACCTATGATTCGTCCCGAGTCACTCAGGTCTAACCAATTCTGCTTTGAATTCCTCGAGCTTGGCTCGAGTTTCTTCCACCTTCTGCATTGCTACTGCCTCTTTCTCAACGAAATCCTCCATGAGTGTCTTATTCACTGACCCTTCTAGGTGTTGTTCTGTTGTATTCACAACCTGTTCAAGTTCTAATCCTTGGCTTTCAACTTCAGTGAACAGTTGGCATGTCTTTTCTTGCACTAGTTAAATTCATTGAGAGACTTCCATTACTTTAATATGAAGTCTGTGAATTGTTTTTTGGGTTGTGTGTTTCTCTGGAAACCTCTTCATTCTCTCTACAGGTGACAGGGCCTTCAGCTGAACCTATATATTTTTGGCATCGTACTTCGCCTCTTGGAGCTACGACTCCAGTTTATGTAATTTTGGGTTCTCGGTTAGGTTCTCATAGATCTGCGCACTTCTGCTACTTAACTCTTTGCATTCCTTAGTGAGTGATTTAATCCTTTCTACGGTGCTCCAGGCAGTTATTTCTGGTTGGTCACGCACTTCTTGTGGAGTCTCTGGTATGGTCTGAAGTTATAATTCAATGACTCTTTATTGAAGTTGTTGAATAGCTTCAGCAAACTTCATCACTTGGCGTTCTATGGGGTCCTCTTCCTTTTGTTCTAAGCTGATCACAGAGAAAAATTCTCTATTGACTGCTTCTTCAATCCCAATCTACTTTGCGAGCAACTTCTCTTTCTCTTTTTGGATCTTCGCTCTGTCTTCTTCAAATTTCACTTGGAGAGTATCCTTCTCTTGTTGCGTAGCTCGACATTGCTTGATGATTTCCTCCTGTGCTTTCTTTAAGGCCTGGGTGGCCTGCGTTGTTTCTTCCCATGCCTTATAAAGGCGTACTTCGATTGTGTCAGCAATCTTGTGGATTTGAACTGGTTCATTTCCTTCTTCTATTGTTCCTTTTGGAAGGGGCATAGAGGAGACTATATAGATAGACAGGAGAGCTTGTTGTACTCCTTGGAGCTTGATCTCGATTCTATTGTACATTGTCTCTTGTTTAGCTTCCTACTTTTCTTTTATCTCTTCTATGGCTTCATTCATAACTACAATGAGAAAACTGAAGTCATATGGAGTGAGCGTGGTCTTCAGCTTAGTCACAGGTGCTTTTGATTTCTTCCAGGAGGAAGGTTTCAGAGGCAAACCCTTCCTTTTCTTTAGGATATCTACTTCATCTCCTTGCCTCTGTTCGACTTCCTCTAAGTCTTCACCATTACCTCCTTGCTTTGGTGTAATGGATGCAATTCTTATAGATATTTTTTCTACATCTTAGATTTCCTCATACTTCTTTGTCTGCATTGTTTTCTTTGTCTTACTGGGCCCAAGTGTATTCTGCACAGCTTTTGAGATGTCAATGTTGGATACTTCTATGGGGTTTGCTGGAATAAGGAGGTCTGCCGACCATTCCTTGGTGATCTCCTCCAGGTCTTCATCTATCAGCTTATAATAAGATTGAAGCTGTTCCTTTTTCTCATCATCATGTGCCGTAATATATATAAAATGGTTGTCTGCAGTGAACTTTATCAAAGGTTGAAACCTGTGTAAAGTATTCGGGGTCATGCGTGGCTCAGACTGGATGGCGAGCTTCAACTGGGTGTAGTAGGTATGAAATACGGTTGGATTGCCACTGCTTGTTCATGTCGTTCGAGTACCACAGTGTACTAAACTTTGCAGCCATTGGTTCAAAGGGGTCAATGTCAGGGAAGGTTGCACCTTCCGGTAGCTCTGATGCAATGAAAGATATAAGTATCAAGAGCCAACTAAAATGAAATTCATGCCCCTAATCCTGGGCTTCTCTGCAATCAACCTCTAGTTGATTCACCAGGTATTTCTCCCAATTCATCTGTATTCCCTCTGTGCACTTCCATGTGAGGTCTACTATAAAGCTGGATACTTGCATGAGTCGATTCTTGTGTACCAAGTTCCTTGCGATCAGTTGACAGGCAAGGCACACTGCGAAACTTTCAATAGAAGCTACCTTGTAGCCTCACATGCATTTTTCAACATCACAATAGGCTTCTTTCATCTTCTGAGCAAGAGCGCGATCCGTGGTCTTTCCAGGATAGTAATCGTGGGGATCAGGGCCCTGCATGCTAAGCCCGGTGATTTGGTTGATCAATGCTTGATCAACTGTTATGCGACCGCTCAACCATAAGTATCCTCCATGGTAACTTGCCAGCAGTAGCTTCAAAAAAGAATTCACCTCCTAGTGTCTGCTGAAGTTCGGTATCTTCATAACGTTGAGTAGAGTAGATTGCGTGAGGTTCATCGTCCATTGCTGAGGGACGATCTTCGAATTATTTCCCTTGGTTTTGGTTAGGTATATGTACGGGGCAAGTATGCTATAAAATTTACGATCCCCCAGGTTGAAGTCACTAAAATTCAATGTGGATATCTTGTCATGATCTGCGCGGACTATACGTACTCCTTTTGGCAGGTACGCAGTGACTAGAGTGTACTCAAAGTCTCTAGGAACACTATCTATGTTGATCACACCGCTCAGAGGTGGTATGTAAGTAGGTAGGATGGATGGAACCAACTTCTCATTGGCTATATCATATTTATGTTTGGTTCTTCTTTCTACACTGGCTCGGGATGTTCCTACTCGAGCAGTCGACGGGAAGGCTTGCACTCCTCTCATTGATGATGCCTATAAACTTGTAGACAATCCTCGCTCCGACATGGATCTTTTGGCTTTGAGGCTAGTGAGTACCTCTCTTACAGATTCTTCAACTATGCTAAATTTGTCAGACATATACGCTTAGGATCAATAGATTAGGTTATCAAAGTAACATAGGTACTGTAGTAAGGTAGAGAGTAAGGTCGGAGTAATCATTGTTCATAATTTAGGTACTCTGCGGACTCAAATTCACGATTAGAAAAAGTGTCTTTTGTGCATGGCGTGATGAATTAAGTAAGTAAGTCTATAACGGATCATTTGCAATGAATATGGGGCTTCCTTAACTCTAGTTCTGTCTGTTATGGCATGGTATAACGGTCTAGTGATGAGCCATCAATGCTTTTCAATCTGTTCGGAGCGACAGTCAAATAGATATATCAACCTCCAATGGCTATATTCCTTTGCCATGGTGAAGTGACCCATGTTGCGGTTCTAATATCCCGACGAAGCTCTAAATTTGCAAAGTTTCTTTTGGAGAGGTTCCCTCTGGAACCCTCTGTAGCCTATCGATCTGAGCTCTCTTTTTACTTAGCTTTCTAGCCTTCTTCCCCGTGAGCTTCGTCTCGGTAGTTATTTTATTGTTCTAATTCTTATTTTCTTTGGGCATAGTCACTTCACGCTGCTGAGGTTCTTTCCCAAGACTCAGGAGAACTAGTTCGTCTATATATGGTACAGATACTCCAATCTTCTGTGAGTCCCCTAATTCTTTGACATCTGGGCTTCTAGTGTCAATTAGCTTTGATTTATTCTCCTATTCCTCAATCAACTGCATGATCCTTCTGGTCATGAAATCTTTTATCTCTTGTCTTTGTTGTTGTAATACCTTTTCTTCTTCCTTCTTTCTGGCTTGATCTCTCTCAATCCAAGGTTTTCCATGTAACATAGTGAACGGGGCGTCTTCCTCAATAAATTTGATAATCTCAAAATCTTCTTTTGTCGAAGTTCCATTGACTGTCATAGGTATCTGAGCGATTTTTCCACATAACATTATCAGTTTTCCTCTGAAGAGTCCTATTCCTCCCAGTGAAGGAATCATGGAAGGCTTCCCTGTAGCTTCCAAAGTTCTTTCTGGCATAATGTTCACTTGTGTTTCTTCATCAAGAATACAATTAATGTCGAAGTCTCATAGTCTTACTTCGACTTGTTCCTTTTCTTTGAATATCTCTAGTAATCAAACATCTTTATGTTCCTTCAGGATTTCTTTCATTTGTATTAATACTTTCTCTGATTCTTTCTGGGGTTTTGCTATTTCTGGGGCTGTCCTAGGGTTTTCTTCATGCAGATTCATTCTTTCAAGCTTAGCAATCATTCTAGGGCAATCCAATACTTCATGGTCCAAAGATTTTCAACAGAGACAACTGGGTTTTCCACCAGGGCATTTCTTAGCTAGATGGCCTAGTTTTCTGAAACTGTAACATAGGGTCAATCCTCTCTTTCTCTTAAATGATCCCCAAATTCTTCTATACTGTGCAGAAGGATCATGGTATCTAGCTTGCAAAAAATTCTTTCTAGGATCCTGCATCCATTTGTTAGTCCAAACATTCTTTCTATGCATAGGTATAAAATATATTTCACTATTCTTATCAGATCTACTCATATAAAATCTCCTTTCTTCTATCAGTTCCTTAGTTTTCAAGTTAGGACAAATCTTGTAAAACATACCTAGATCCATACTTTAGAAACACAAATTTCCACTAATATTATCTTCAGTAGAGCACAAAGCTTCCAGATCTTAAAACTTTTCACTATTCTTATCTTTATCAGAGCACAGAGCTTGCAGATCTTACCTCTTTCCTTCAGATCATACTTCTTTCTTTAGCACAAAGTTTCTTCTTCCTCAGTTCCCAGCAATCAAAGTTTTAGGTCCCAGCAACGGAACCATTTGTTGGCACAGGGGCAGACCCGGGGTTCAACACTCAAGAGCACACCAACAAAGCCCTAACTACCGGCCCTTTTGGCAACACCTGTGAAGCAGATGAAGTCTCACCCAAGGTAGAGGAAGGGGTGGTTGCAAGACTCAGGTGTCTGCAACCTTAGCTGGGACTCAAATCTGTGATTATATCTTTTACAGGGCACTTATTATAGATCATTCATCAGTATTTAACCCTTATTATACTTCGCAGACAACACAGAAATTCGCAATGTATGCTCATATTTACAATATTTCAACACTTAACCATAGAAACCCAGATCAGATCCAGTAGAGAAACACTAAGCATCCTCATACACATAAGATCTAACAATCATATATATCTAAGAAGCATAGAGCATAAATGGATATATCAAATCACATAGCATAAACAAAGATAAACACATTGAACCAAAGCATAGAGCATAACACACAGATTTACATGGTTCACCCCCCCTGGGGCTACGTCCACAAGATCTTCTTCTTTATTATCGTCTTCAAGCTGTTACAAGCACAAAGCCTCCAAAACTCTTCTTCGCATAGGACAAAAGATCTATGCAGCTTTCTAGATCCTTTTTCCTTATGCTACAACACTTAGCTTTCTATATCAACCACACAGTAACTTTCACTTAGCCTTGCAAGCCTTACACAGTTCACACAAAGAACTTATTCAACATCACATAGATGCACTACCAATTGCACTTAATAAATCATATATACTACTTCTTACATTGCCTATCCTTCTATTTATACATTACAAAAGTGGGCCTAAATGTGGGTAGACCCACGGACGACATTCCTTTCTCATTACATTAACCAAAAAACCCTAAAAGGGGCCCAAAAGTGGACCGAGATACCATGATCTCTGCTTCTCCTGGCGCTCCATCTTTGACAGGCTATCGAAGTCCCAAAAAAAGTCAAATATGACCAAGTGTTCCTCAAAACTTGGTCAAGGGCCAACATGGCCCATCTGACTTACTAAGCTAAAAATTTTGTTGCAGAGGTCCTTCATCCCCTTCTTTCTCCCCACCTACCTTAAGTTTACTATATATTTCAGACAGAGCTTCGCCAGATCGTAGTAATGAGGAAGGTAATAATCGCAGTTGCAGAAATAGTAACTGGTTGGCTTGTGGTTTTCTTGTGGCCTGGTCATACTCCGTAATAGGGGGTAGGTGAGCCTCGGCTACATAAACATCTACAACATGGATGACTTTCTTTGAACATGCCATACCTCTGCAACATGGATGACTTTCTTTGAACACGCCAACCGTACACCGGAATTGAGCACAAAACTAGCCACGAGTAGAAGTAGAGTATGACACATAGCACTGCACTTGTCTTTTGGGGAAATACTATAAAGCTTCGATCTTCCACCTATAGTTATGGGGCTTCGATATTTGTTTAATGACTTGGAAAAAAACCTGAACATATGAACTAGGAAAAAGCCTAACCATTTAAAGCTATGAACTAATGCTAGACATAAAGTCTAGCATTAATCAACCATGCAATCCACTATCTCATCTATACATAAATTATCTATGTCTTCCTTGTAATTTATCCTAGGTCTGCCTCGATTTGAGGCCAAATAAGACCTCAATCTAGAAAGTTAGGATAAAAAAATAAAATATCACTTAGAAAATTGCATAATCCATTAAAACTTTGGTTTATTTGCATCGGTTTTTGTGCATGAACTAATATAGCAACTAGAATCAATTACTAAGAGTCCTGAGCCCGAAGGGAAGGGAATAATAAGAGATGTTAAATTGAAATGATAATAATTATGAAGAGTGAAGGTATTTCACACATCACATCACATAACATTGACAAGGTTAGGATAGGTTTTTTTCATCACAGGGAAAAGTTTGACTTAAATCAAAGTTTTTTTTAAAAGAAGTGAAAAGAAAAAATTATGAAAAAGGAGTTAAATCAAATATTAATGAATAACAAGGGGTCATAGTGGATATATGTAATATAAATAAAACAATTTAAAACATATTTGATTTTATAATATAGTTATGTAGAGAATTTTGTATTGAATATGTTAGATTTTTCAAACAATGGTCAAAACATGTAAATAGAGGATGCCATGGTTAAGGGAACTCAAAATCATTGTTAGTTTAAGTTTGAGTAAAGTTAATAGAACATAAGTAAGAATGTTAAGAAAACATGCAACTATGAAATTTTTTTGGATGTAATATAATTTTGAGTGATAAGAATTATTGGTGGATTTGAAATAATCTCGACGGTGAAGCTTAGAGTAACAAGGGAAATAGCGGCAAAGTAGCTAGTCACTACCTCATATATATTTTAGAAGATCAAATCATTATTGTATTGCTGGAATTGGAAGAACACGTAAAAGTCATACTCTATGGAGAGTTTAACAGAGAAAATTATTGCAAACACTGACGATTGATATTACCAAGGCAACGAAACTAATGACTTAGACCTTGCTTGAGGTTTACTCATATAGGAAGTTGGCATGGCTACTGACCTCACAGCAGCTCAACCGTCGCAAAATGCCAAGCGTGTGGGCTCCCCAACTGAGATCAAATTAGGGGAGAAATTGATGCAAAAACCGAAGACAAAAGAAATGACAAAGCCTTGTCGCGTTGGATTGCACTCAAAATTCTATCAACCCAAACTGGAAAAGAGATGGCAAGACGTCAAATACGAAGTGCAAGTGCCACATTGAGAAGAAACTTGAGAGTGGAGGCATTGTACTTGAAGACATGACAGGATTGCATGAAGAATAGTGAAGGTAAATTTGTTTTGTTATCATCTTCATTGATTTCCCATTAATCAAACGACATACGTTATTATTCCTCAGTGTCGACTATGCTAGTTATCAAATTCGAATGGACGACTTGTAAACTGCTAACTTTATTTAGAAACTTTTTAAACCAAGTAGATGTCATAGTTATACATGCCATTTAAGGCTATAATGTATAGATTCCAATCGTTAAAGATTCAAATAAATTGCTGACATACATGATTATTTATCAATGCCAATAAATGACTTATAATTTGGGACGTCTAAGCAATGTCGATCTTCATTTTCATAAAAGATAAGAAACAGATGGAGAAACAAGCTAGTATAGGAGATGACGCGAGTCCATTTTTTGGTTCTAGCCGTGCAAGTTTTTTTCAGTTCAGGGTTCTTTGTTGGTCCATTCATTTTACAAGTATAAACATTAATTTAGCACAACTTTTTGAACCGACACTAATTCTGTTGTTCATGCAAAAGAGACTCGAGTAAATTCTAGCAAAAATATATTGCATCGAGGCCCAAGTTCACGAGTCAACCAAGTATCAACACGAACACCTAGTGCCATCACGTCAACTTGATTTAAACTACTCAAATACAACTACTATTCATAATGGTTCGTTAATAAAAAATAAAGAAATGTTAAGTAAAATAGTAGACATGTATATAATATTTGATTAAATACATTTGGAACTTTTCACACTGGTTTAATGTGGCTTAATATTTTCATATCATAACCTTCATTAAACATTATTTACCCTTTAATAAATTCAGCAGATACCTTTTAACGTGGCTCATATCATAAGCTTTGTTATATATATATAGCTTGGGGAAATACTATAAATCTTTGATCTTCCATGTATAGTTATGAAGCTTTGATATTTGTTTAATGACTTGGGAAAAAGCATGAACATATGAATTAGGAAAAAGCCTAAACATTTAAAGCTATGAACTAATGCTAGACATAAAGTTTAGCATTAATCAACCATGCAATCCACTATCTCATCTATACAAAAAGTATTTATGTCTTCCTTGTAATTTATCCTAGGTCTGCCTCGATTTGAGGCCAAATAAAATCTCAATTTAGAAGGTTAGGATAAAAAAATTAAATATCACTTAGAAAATTGCATAATCCATTAAAACTTTGGTTTATTTGCATTGGTTTTTGTGCAGGAACTAATATAGCAACTAGAATCAATTACTAAGAGTCTTGAGCCCGAAGGACGTTAAATTGAAATGATAATAATTATGAAGAGTGAAGGTATTTCACACATCACATAACATAACATTGACAAGGTTAGGATAGGTTTTTTTCATCACAGGGAAAAGTTTGACTTAAATCAAAGTTTTTTTTAAAAGAAGTAAAAAGAAAAAAATTATGAAAAATGAGTTAAATCAAATATTAATGAATAAGAAGGGGTCATAGTGGATATATGTAATATATATAAAACAATTTAAAACATATTTGATTTTATAATATAGTTATGTAGAGAATATTGTATTGAATATTTTAGAGTTTTCAAATAATGGTCAAAACATGTAAATAGAGGATGCCATGGTTAAGGGAACTCAAAATCATTGTTAGTTTAAGTTTGAGTAAAGTTAATAGAACATAAGTAAGAATGTTAAGAAAACATGCAACTATGAAATTTTTTTGGATGTAATATAATTTTGAGTGATAAGAATTATTGGTGGATTTGAAATAATCTCGACGGTGAAGCTTAGAGTAACAAGGGAAATAGCAACAAAGAAGCTAGTCCCTGCCTCGTATATATTTCAGAAGATCAAATCATTATTGTATTGCTAGAATTGGAAGAACACATAAAAGTCATGCTCTATGGAGAGTTTAACAGAGCAAATTCTTGCAAACACTGACGATTGATATTACCAAGGAAACAGAACTAATGACTTAGACCTTGCTTGAGGTTTACTCATATAGGAAGTTGGCATGGCCACTGACCTCACAGCAGCTCGCCCACCGCAAAATGCCAAGCATGTGGGCTCCCCAACTGAGATCAAATTAGGGGAGAAATTGATGCAAAAATCAAAGACAAAAGCAATGACAAAGCCTTATTGCGTTGGATTGCACTCAAAATTCTATCAACCCAAACTGTAAAAGAGATGGCAAGACGTCAAATACGAAATACAAGTGCCACATTGAGAAGAAACTTGAGTGTGGAGGCATTGTACTTGAAGACATGACAGGATTGCATGAAGAATAGTGAAGGTAAATTCGTTTTGTTGTCGTCTTCATTGATTTCCCATTAATCAGAGGACATGCATTATTATTTCTCAGTGTCGACTATGCTAGTTATCAAATTCGAATGGACGACTTGTAAACTGTTGAATTTATTTAGAAACTTTTTAAATCAAGTAGATGTCACAATTATACATTCCATTTGAGGCTATAATGTATAGAGTCCAATCATTGAAGATTCAAAGAAATTGCTGACAAACATGATTATTTATCAATTCCAACAAACGACTTATAATTTGGGACATCTGAGCAATGTCGACCTTCATTTTCATAAAAGATAAGAAACAAATGGAGAAACAAGCTAGTATAAGAGATGACGCAAGTCCATTTTTTGGTTCTAGTCGTGCAAGTTTTTTTTAGTTCAGGGTTCTTTGTTGGTCCATTCATTTGATGAGTATAAACATTAATTTAGCACAACTTTTTGAACCGACACTAATTCTGTTGTTCATGCAAAAGAGAATCGAGTAAATTCTGGAAAAAATATATTGCGTCAAGGCCCAAGTTCACGATTCAACCAAGTATCAACACAAACACCTAGTGCCATCACGTCAACTTGATTTAAACTACTCAAATACAACTACTATTCATAATGGTTCGTTAATATAAAATAAAGAACTGTTAAGTAAAATAGTAGACATGTGTATAATATTGATTAAATACATTTGGAACTTTTCACACGGGTTTAATGTGGCTTAATATTTTCGTATCATAACCTTC
>JASDQU011402459.1:14108-43643 GCA_032191745.1 Picea mariana | reverse complement strand
TGGGGTTCTTATTGCATATTATACATGGAATGAGAACTTACTCAAATATTGTGAAACGATCTTCCTTTTGATGAACAAGCTTCTGCATTTTTAAATATTCGACGCCAATAGAAGTCTTGTATACCGAAATCGCTCAAAATTGTTGCACATAATTATAATCCTTACATTTTAGCTCCTCATTGATAGATTGCATGAACATAATCTGGGTATTTTGGATCAGATAGTTTATAATTATAGATCATTACCAAACAAACTAAAGGAAACGAGGTTGACTAACTAACTATCAGGCATGTTGCAAAGGAGATTGGTTCTATCCAAGGGTTTTAGCATGCATTACTCTAATTTGATCATAAGTGGAACAATGTCAGTCAAAATACTATCATCCAACCAGATATGATGTATAATTAGATTTGTTTACTATTAATATAAACTTTAACATAAATATCAACTTATTTACTCAAAATATTATCACATTTTTGTAACAATACTATAAATAATATTCATATACCACTTTTACCTATTAATTTTTTCTTGAGTGACATGTGCCTTCCTCGAGTCTCTCCATTTAGTTCCCACCTTGCAGATAGTGAAAGGTTTTGTAAGCACCACATAACACCCTTGCATGTGACTTTCAGACCTTAAGCGCCACATAACACCCTTGCATGTGACTATCAAACCTTAAGCGCCACATAACACCCTTGCATGTGACTGTCAAACCTTATGGTGCTCCTTGTGATTGAAGTTTACGACCAAAACCAATGGAAACTTGTAGTGTAGAGGAGGATACTGGTCATGACTGAGTCAAAAATCTTTGTTATCAGTCAAATTTTGATAGTGGTTATGAAAGTTCAAGCTTTGGTGCTAGCTTTTACTCCATCCTTTTATGGATCCTAACTTGGACACTTGACTGGTCCCTTCCATCCCTATATTAATCCATTTTTCTCCAGATTGCTAAGCCTCCCTATGTGATCGATATCCCTAAGCCATCCATCTGATAGAAAAGGAATATATATAGATAAAGAAAAAAATAACCATGAGGAAAAATACGACAGGAATAAAAATATCAGAGGAATTTGGTTGTGTATTAAGAGATGATTTGCTAGTGTATTAACAGATAGGTATTTCCTTGCAATAGACACATGTATTCTACCTATGGACTTTGGCAGGCACCCAAATGCCTTTCATTGTTAAACTCATGTGCCCGCTTCAAAGTTTATACATCTAGAAAAATTCGTCAATAATTGGTAACGTTCATGGAGTGACTTACCATAGCGGCATTGAATATTGCACCGGCGGGAGGACTATCAAAATTTTCAGGTATTTGGAAGTTGTTTGGATCTCTCCACCATCTCCTCTTCTTCCATTCCACGCCCTTGGTCGTGGCATCGGGGGCGACGTTGATTAAGTGGTGCACCATCTTGAGAATCAGAATCCATGAAGACTTCCTTCATTGATGAAGTTACTGCACGATTGGAAGGTGTCGACTCACATCGTATGGAAGGTGGCAACTCACATGGTTGAAAGGTGGCCAACTAGTCTACAAGCCTTCAAATTGACCAATTAAAAAGATCTGAAATTTTGTTTTTAAAATTAATTAAAATTAATTTTTGTAATCTCAAAAATATATAAAAACAATAGATCACCACCTGAGGTATTGAGTCCCATCACTCCGATATAGACCAATAGGAAAATCATAATATAAATTTGTAATAATTAGAAAAAGATTTTTTTGATTTAAAAAAATTAAATAATAAAAAATATTTGAAAAACTTTAGTTACTACACCAACTCATTTAGCAAAATGCACCCACTAATAGGAGGTCAACGATGGTTAACCTCCAAGTGAATGTTATAGTCCCTAACCAAAGGCACAGACTAATAAGAACTCATGAAAGAACTTAGTGGTAAGAACAAACTTAACAGTAAGAAATCTACCGTGTGAAAGAAATCAGTGGTGCTAACAAATAAAAATAATAACTAACTCTATAATGTGAAATAAATCAATTGTAAGAACTCTGCAATGTGAACTAGTAAGGAGTGTGCATGGATTTCAAAGAATATTAGCCTACACTTTGAGCATTGGAGGCTGACTATGGTGATGCAATGATTTTCTGGGTTGTTTTTGTTTTCATTCAAACTCCATGGTAAATCATTGCACAATTTCTTTCTACTTCTTATTTCTTTCTTTATATTTCTAATATGAGTTCTAATATGAGAAATTCACCTATAAAACCTCTCAAGGGGATACCTAGCAAAATAACCCTAGACTATGTGTATGAACATATAGAATTATTAGAAAAATGTAAGTTGTTATACCAATGATGAGTAAGTCCAGGGATTGAATTGCATTTCTTAACATGTAGAGAAGAAAGAGAAGTTGTTAGGTCAAGGATGAGTAAGTCCACTAGTTGAATAACATTTCTTTAAAGTGAGGTATACATTAATACAATGAGAAGTGGACTTTAGTTTCATCTTCTAAAAGGTATGAATGACTCATCGTATTCACCTATGACTCTTCATATTTATCCTAAATTGATATTTATAATATACCATAATCCCAAGGATTAGGTATTTAACATTCCTTCCCTTAATCCGAAGGGGTGTTTCTGAGTCCAAACATCTTTATGAACTTTTCAAAATTTTCTCTTCCAAGCGCTTTGGTGAAGATGTCTGCAATTTTCTCACTTGTGGAACAATGTATTAGCTGATTGATATTGGCCTCTACATGATATTGAATCAGATGGTATTTCATGTTGATGTGATACTGAAATATTGAGTTCCCTTGAAGTACCTTAGAACACTATTTGTAGCACACCAATGTCCTTGACAAGGTTTTTTCATGAACTTAGAAAAAATCACAACTGAAATAGAATATATGGTCTCATAGTAGTAAGGTAGATAATACTCCCCACAATTTGTATATATTTAGTTGCATCCTCAATTCATTCCCTTATTTTGATGTTATCTTCATATTTTTCTACATTGGAGTAAAGAGAGGATTACAATTAGCCATGGGAAATTTGTTCAATAATTATCCAATGCACTTCCTTTGGGAGATGAATACATGATTTGGACTTTAGATTCTGAGTTACTTCAATACCCAAGTAGTAGTGAATATGTCCCATATCTATCATCTCAAAACCATTATTCAATTCTTTCTTTGTGGATGCAACATATGGTTCATTGTTACCTGTTATAAAAATATCATCTACATACACCACAAGATATACAACAATATTTCCAACTTTCTTGACAAACAAAGTTGCATCATCAAGATTAAAATGCTTGAAATTGATATTCAAAAGATTCTTATTTATGTTTTCATACCATGCACGAGGTGATTTATGTAAGCCATACAAATACTTAATGAGCGTGCATACCTTATGTTCTCGACCTTTCATAGAAAATCCTTATGATTGAGACATATAGACGTTCTCTTCCAAGTCTTCATTCAAGAAGGTTGTCTTCACATCCATGTGATGAATATTCCCCCTATTATATGTAATCCAGATGGATTTCGGTGGCCTCCCATCTATTCCAATTGACTCATTTTGGCAGTTCTCTGGTTTGGCAATTTTTTCCTAGTTTTTGGGTCCCTGACTTCCGGGGCCGTTTTGAGGCCCTAAACATCATTTTTAGGGCTCACCACAATCATAAAGTCATGCTTGGAGTTAGATGGAAACATGTGTAGTCCTCAGATAGACCTTTCCAATGGGCTATCGTGTGCCTAAAATGGAGATCATATGCAAAAGTTACGACCTCAGGAAGTTGATGTACTAGCTTACCCCAACTAGGCCCACATGACTTTTGGTGCTTCATCTCCTAGGGTTAGGTTTTTGGATATATAGGGTTTTGGAGCTCCTTCTTATTGTAAAAAGGCTTGGAAAGCCTCATTGTAACCATCTTCTTGTGAATGAATGCAACCATCACATCTCTTCTCAGAGATAAGCCACCACCATTCTAGCAAGCTTGTTTTCCGCTACATTTTACAATTTCAACACATTTTCTTATTGAATAGAAACTAGTTTTACAGTATCTATGTTATTCTTGTGTCTCTGTCTTAAGAATAATAATAATCTATATTTATTTTCGTTCTTCTCATAAAATCTGGATCAATGGTATTAGAGCGCTCTACTCCTTGTCATTCTTAATGCATTTCCCCAACAAAGTCACGATACAAAGAATTGGGTCTCAAGATTGTTTATATTGAGGACAAAATCTCTCGCACGCCCAAGTGACCTCTCATGGTGAGAGAAAATAAATATGACGGGACAAGAGATCCTTTCAAAATGTTGCTTGAGGAAGCCCTCATGCAACAAAGGAATGAAATGATGAATAGTTTTGCGCAAATCCTTCAGCGGCTACCAACAGATGACACATCTTCCTCAAGCGGAGGCGTCGCCCCCTTCAAGGTAAAAATCAACATTGATATTCCAATATTTGAAGGTCAGATAGATGGAGATGTTGTAGACAAATGGTTAAATATGATAGAAGAGCATTTTTTTGTCCATAATTTTTCGAACAGAGAAAAGATTGCATTTGTGCTCCTCAAATCCGTCCCCAATGTCAAATATTGGTGGGATACTTTCTGTGAGAAAAAGGAAACAAAGGAACCCTCATTATTTACATTCACAGTCACCTGGGATTCCTTCAGGGATGCTATCAAGGAAAAATACTACCCTGTCGGAAGTTATGATGACCTGTATACAAAATGGACCACACTGCGGCAGGAAAGAGACCAAGAAGTGCCAGAGTTCAAAAATATTTTCCATACCCTGCACACCAAGTTGGGTATCAAATATTCTGAGCAACATCTGGTGCTCAAGTATCATGGTCATCTACGTAGATACATCCAAGTCAAAATGGAGTTTTTATACATCTCGTCCTTGGGCATGGCCTATCGATATGCCATCAAAATTGAGAAAAATATTAAACAAAAGATGCGGCAATTTAGGCCTAGGAACCCCTCACATCATAAGCAGGTAAAGGGAAGCCCCAACCCACAGAACAAAGGACAGAGAAAATAAGGACATGTTGATACTGATATGGGGGTGAATCGGTATCAAGTACAATTTAAAAAAAAATTCAACTTATACTTCAACCATATTATATATTCAATTATATCCAATGAACAATGAACAATAGTAGAAGAGTTACACCAATACACCACAATACACCATGCACAATATATGAGAAATAATCAATAGTTATTGTTCAAGGGAAGCTACAACTTCCAAATATAAAGGGAGGTATAAACCTCCAAAAGGAAGATACAATCCTCCAATACCAAGAGAGGGTTTACCTCTCCATCCTTGCCCCTTCCTTCCACCCAAGAACATATGAGAGATAATAAAACTTTACATTAAAGTATTACCATCAACCAACCATCACATAGAACTTGATAATGCTTCCTGAGACTTCTTCAACTTCTGCAATTCTTCACTTCTTGGAATACTTTTATCCTGTAGATAATATTACTCAATGTATTCTCTGAAAATCCTCCAAGTTTCACTCCTTGAATCCTCCCAGAAAAGGAGTTATAGAGAAAATGGTAGACCTTATTCAATTCTAGTTTATTCAAGAGAGATAACTTATACAGCGTGCCCCGCGCTCAATATTTAACATCAGATTCTGAAATTCGTACACAAAAAACTACATCCTGTACTCTTTTCAATGCAATTTGTCTCACTTCATTTGAATTCTCTATGAAGAAGTTATGATTGTTTTACCCGGAACACCTGTTTATGACTAGCTTCAAGACTAATCAAAAACTCTATCTTCCAAATAATGTATCTCCAAAATTATAGCGAATAAAGGGCTGAAATTTTACCATAGGTACCTAGATATGTCTTCTCAATAGCCTCCAAATTTCACCATTTGAATCATTCTAGAAACAAAGTTATAGCGAAAATGGTAAGATGACATGTAAATAACATACCTTAGAACACATCACCAAAAGACTTTATCCTCCCTTGAAATTCGGCCTACTTTACTTCATATTTCCTCTAAAATTTGACTTATATCTCCTTGTTCATTAACAAACATGTGTGTGTTTAAAACGAATGTATAGTGATATGTATTTATACCCTTTATTTCACTTCCTTTTAACATTAGGGCTGACATGTAGTTTCTGCTTCAATTCACATTGTCGTCTTCAAAAATCCATTTCTCCTCAATCGTGAGGATCCACATGACGTGCCACATACCACTAGAAGTGGCATGCATTATACTATCCATCCATGGGTGTTGTATATGCATGTGTAATTTCCTTTATGTATATCTACTTCAATCAATTTTGGGGTCCAAAATCCAATAACTAGGGTTGACATCAATGACTACAACCAATGACTAGGGTTGACATCAATGACAACAACCAATCTTCCAACAATCTACCCCTTTTTCATTGATGTAAACACTCATGCTCCCCATGTCCTCATTCTCCTAGTTTCTCTCCCCCTTTGACATCAATGGAAAAGGGTGGATCTGCTCCCCCTGAGTTTAATGGAAAAAGGTAACTATCTTCTTTGGGGATACTCCCCCTGAACATATAACACTTAATAATACTTCATTTTTATGGTCTCTTTATTCCTTGGATTTTTTTTGTGGATCTAGGATGTATATGTTGGTATTCTTGTTTCAGTTGCAACCAATCTTCTTGAACCTTCTTCTTTGATTTTTCATCTTTGTGAGTCAAACGTGAGAGTATATCCTTGATCACACATTTTACTAACATTGAGTAGATTATGTTTCAAGTATTCAACCAATAGGACATTATTTTCTTTTACATTTTTTCTTCCAAGCTCTACTACACCTTTTCCAAGTATTTTGGCAGATGAGTCATATCCAAATGCAACATTGACACCCTTTCTCTTCAAGTTGATGAATTTGTCTTGATCCCCGGTCATGTGTGAAGAACATCCATTGTCTATGTACCATTCATCTTCTTCTTTACATTCTTTAGTGGTCAATACTTTTTGAAAATATTTATTGTTTGGAATATCTTTCCTTCTCCATACTATGGTTGGAATAGGGACATTTGGCATAGGAGCATATTCATTCATATATGTGCAATCTCGTGTTTTGTGACCAAGATAATTACATTTGTAGCATACAATATTTTTTTCCATCAATGGGGAAAATGAATTATAACTTATGTTGACAAATCCATGATTGTTTCCATATATTCTATTTACACCATTCATGTTTCTTGCATAGTTTTTCCTTTCATTGATTCTGCAATTAATTGCCTTATGTCCCAAATTTTTGCAAGTATAACAATGACCAAGAAAACAATTTCGATACATGGGAGTAAGTGACCTTCTTTCTGATGTAGTCCATTTGGGTTCATGATTTACGCTTCTGTAGTTTCCTTCATATTGATTGAGGTTTCTTTGATTCCTGGAGGTAGGAGGTTTTCTTGGATATTCATTTCTTTTGTAATCATTTTTTCTTTATGGTATCTTGGTTCACTTCTCATCAACTATCTGTGTAGAGATTTCTTCAACCTTATTGTTGGTATTTTCATCTTCTTTGTATGAAGTTTCACCCATGCATCCAAGATGTGTTAAGTCTTTTGACACTTGAGAGTTTCTTAAGCTCTTCCTCAATGAGAGAACTTCTTGTTCAAGTTTCTCGCAATCTTCTTCATTATTCATCATTTGGACATTCCTTACTTATCCTATTCTTCTTGCTTCTTCGAGTAGAGTTTTCAAGGAAATGGTTTCTTCTCTTAGTTTCTCAAAGTATTCTAATTGTTTCTTCAAGATTTCAATTGTCTTTTTACAACTACCCAATTCACTTCTTAGTTTTCTATGCGTGTTTTTGAGCTTGCTATTTTCAATCTCAACATGCTTCAATTTTTTAAGATTCTCATATTCTTGTTGAATCATTTATGCTTCATGATTTTCTTCTTCTTCATTATCATCTCTTTCAATCCTTGGATAAGGACATTCAAATTCAACATGTCCCACTCCTTCACAATTAAAGAAAAATAACTCACCTCTATTTGCTTCTTTGAAATATGAGATGTTGTAATTTGCTTCAAATTCTTCTTCTTCTTCTTCTTCTTCTTCTTTTTCCCTTGCATAAAGGTATTGTAGCTTGTCCCAAAATTCTTTTGCTGATGGACATGATCCCACCTTGGATTTCAAGGAATCTATCAATCCATCCAAGATAGTATCTATTGCCAATTTGTTGTTCCTTCTTGCTTCCTTCTGAGCTGCAGTCTTTGGTTTCTTCAAAGCATTGTATCCTGAAGCAACTAAGAACCAAACATCTTCCCTAAGAGATTTCAAATAAGTTTTCATTATATTACTCCAATATTTAAAATTGATTCCATCAAATGGTGGAATCCCATTTGGAATGTTGTCTTCCATTTATTCTTAGGATCTTCCTTCCAGTGGTTATATTGTACTGAAGGTAACCCACTATGATACCAATTTTTGATACTGAGAGGGGGGTAAATCAGTATCAAGTACAATTTTTTTTTTTTTTCAACTTATACTTCAACCAGATTATATATTCAATTATATCCAATGAACAATGAGCAATAGTAGAAGAGTTACATCAATACACCACAATACACCATCCACAATATATGAGAAATAATCAATAGTTATTGTTCAAGGGAAGTAATGACTTCCAAGGGAAGCTACAGCTTCCAAACATAAAGGGAGGGATAAACCTCAAAAGGAAGATACAATCCTCCAATATCAAGAGAAGGTTTACCTCTCCATCCTTTCCCCTTCCTTCCACCCAAGAATATATGAGAGATAATAAAAATTTACAATAAATTATCACCGTCAACCAACCATCACATAGAACCTGATAATGCTTCATGAGACTTCTTCAACTTATGCAATTCTTCACTTCTTGGAATACTCTAATCCTTTAGATAATATTACTCAATGTATTCTCTAAAACTCCTCCAAGTTTCACTCCTTGAATCCTCCCAGAAAAGGAGTTATAGAGAAAATGGTAGACCTTATTCAATTATGGTTTATTCAGGAGAGCTAACTTGTACAACATGCTCCACACTCAATATTTAACATCAGATTATGAAATTCATATACATGAAAATAGAGCCCGTACTCTTGCCAACTCAATTAGTCTCACTTCATTTGGAATATCTATGAAGAATTTATGACTATTTTACATGGAACACCTGTTTATGACTAGCTTAAGGACTACTCAAAAACCCTATCTTCCACAGAGTGTATCTCCAAAATTATAGCGAATAAAGAGATAAAAATTTTACCATGGGTACCTAGGTATGTCTTCTCAATAACCTATGAATTTAACCATCTGAATCTTTCTAGAAACAAAGTTATAGTGAAAATGGTAAGATGACATGTAAATAACATACCTTAGAACACATCACCAAAAGACTTTATCCTCCCTTGAAATTCGGCCTTCTTTACGTCATATTTCCTCTGAAATTCGACTTATATCTCCTAATTTATTAACAAACTTGTGTGTTTTTAAAATGAATGTATAATGATATGTATTTATACCCTTTATGTCACTTCATTTTAACATTAGGGCTGACATGTAGTTTCTTCTTCAATTCACATTGTCATCTTCAAAAATTCATTTCTCCTCAATCATGAGGATCCACATGGCATGCCACATACCAACAGAAGTGGCATGACTTATACTATCCATCCATGGGTGTTGTATCTGGAAGTGTAATTTCCTTCATGTCTATCTACTTCGATCAAGTGTGGGGTCCAAAAGCTAATATCTAGGGTTGAAATCAATGACTACAACCAATGACTAGGGTTGACATCAATGACAACAACCAATATTCCAACAAGACAACCTTAGGACAACTAGTCTAGGATGCAAGGAAAGAAGGAAACTGGAAAGACAAAGAAAGATACTGGGAAGTGGTGCAACTTCCATAAGATCTCATGGGAGACAAAGCATGTTGGTGTAGAAGAAAGATGGAACCTAGCGACTCTGCATTGATTATCGAGCCCTAAATAAAATCACAGTCAGGAGCCAGTACCAGATTCCTAGAATCGATGATCTCCTTGATCAGCTCAAGGTGGCCAAAAACTTCAGTAATATTGATATGAAGTCTGGCTACCACTAGATCCCCATAGAACAGATAGATGTATGAAAGACCACTTTCAAGTCAAAATAAGTTATTTTGAATGGTTGGTCATGCCCTTTGGTTTGACAAATGATCCAACAACTTTCATGAGGATGATGGACGATATCTTGCGACCTTTCATCAATACTTTTGTAGTGGTGTATTTGGATGACATCCTCATATACAACAAGACTTGGGTGGAACACTTACAACATATTGAGAAGGTTCTACATACCCTACGACAAAACAAGATATATGCCAACTTGGAAAAATGCTCCTTCGGCATGGAAAGGGTCCAACACCTAGACTACATCATGGATCAACATGGTGTGCATGTGGATCTAACCAAGATCCAGGTCATCCATGACTGGCTATCCCTAACCACACTCACTGATCTTTGGATCTTCTTAGGCCTTGCCAATTTCTATCGCAGGTTGGTGTTGGGATTCTCCCATATTGCATGGGCCCTCAACCAAGTAACCAAGGGTGGTGGTAAGGAAAAATTTGTGTGGGGCCTATCCAAATGACAAGTGTTTTATGATTTAAAGAAAAACTTGTGATCATCCCCAGTACTTTCATTACCAGACCTTCAACAACCCTTTGAGATCGAGACATATGCTTCAGACTATGTTGTGGGTGCAGTTCTCACTCAACACGACCACCCCATGGCAGATCATAGTGAGACACTATCAGATGTTGTCCATAAGTACCCTACTTATAAAAAATAAATGTACTCCATTGTGCAAGCCTATTGCCAGTGGAGACATTACATTCTCGGGAAGGAGACAGTCATCCACACAGATCATAAGTCATTGTAGTTCATGCAGACACAAGGCAATTGCATAATGACCACCATCATAAGTGGTCCATATACTTGTAGTAGTTCCACCTCAACATCAAGTATAAAAAAGGCAATACCAACCAAGTTGTTGATTGCCTCAGCTGACCTCCAGTCATGGAACTCACCACAGTGATAGACTCATTCATCCACAAGACCTATGGATGGACCAACCTATATGAGACATACCTTGACTTTGCCACCAAATACCAAATGTTGGGCACAAACTCAATTGTATCTAATTTCCATCTTCAGGACGGGATATTGTGTTGATTGGGCCATCTTTTCGTTCCATAAATATAGCGAGCGAAGATGATTTGAGAAGACCACTATAGTCGGATGGAGTGACACTTCAACATCAAAAAGATAGTGGCAGTGTTGAAGAAACATTTCAATTGGCCAAAACTTCAATAGGATGTCAAAAAGTATATAAGGTTCTGCATTACCTGTGTTATTGCCAAACTGATTGCTAATAAATAGGGCATGTACACCCCCTGCCTACTCCTAAAAGGACATGGGAATCCATCTTAATGGACAACATTTCCGGCCTTCTATCGACCAAGAGAGGAAATGAATGTTTCTTTTTGGTTGTTGATCGCTTTTTCAAGATGGCGATCCTGGCCGCCTACAAAAAGAGCATCATAGCAAAGGCCACTTCCAAGCTCTTATTGAATGAGTCTGGGTACATTTTGGAATCCCACAAACCATTATCTCATATCAGGACAATTAGTTCCTCGACACATTCTAGTCGAGCCTCTGGTCACTATTGGACACCAAGCTCACCAAGTCCACTACCTTCCACCCCCACATAGATGGCCAAACTAAGGTCATCAATCAGATGATACTGCATATCCTGCACATGTACAATTCCAAGTACCCCCAGCACATGGGATGAGAGTCTTCCCTATGTTCAACATAGCTACAACAGATCCATACATAGCTCAACCAGTCACAACCCCTTTCAGGTTGGGCTGGGATTCCAACCATTGGGTCCCATGGATGTTTCACTGCCTCTTGCAGCCACCCCAAACGATTTATCACCTGCTCCAACTGAAGCTAAAAAATCCTCTCAATTCATTGAGCGGATCCATCAAATCTTCCAACAGGTTCAGGATATTTTACAGAATTCCAATGCCAATTACAAGAAGTGCCATGATCAACATCGGGTGCCGCATAAGTTTTAGATGGGAGACAAAGTGTGGTTACACTTGCAGAAAGAAATCCTTACAGGGCCCCATCGGAAGCTTCGCCCAATCCGTTACAGACCTTACACCATCACCAAGGCTATGGGTGACAATGATTTTGAGCTCAACATTCCTCCTTTCCTTGGCATGCACTCAATATTCAACATGGATCTCCTTCGGCCATTCTTCCCACCATTGTTGGACAGCTCAGAGATAACAGAACAATTGACACCAACAGATCTCAACCCTGAATATATGCAACATGAATCTAGTGATCATATTTTTGACTCACAGGTCAAGGGAACTCTCCAGCAAAAGATCCATATTTATCGAGTTGTCAAAGCAGGGCAACTCCTGGACCAAGGAAAGTGGCTCACCCAGGGCCAAATTTAGTAGAAATTTCCTCATCTGATGGGGGCACTCAATGAAATGGAGACCATTTCTTGTTAAGGGGGGGGGATTTTTCCATATGGATTTTGGTGGCCTCCCACCTATTCCAACTGGCTCATTGGAATTTTTCTAGTTTGGCAGTTTTTTCCTAGTTTCCGGGTCCTTGACTTCTGGGGCCGTTAAGAGGGCCTAAACAACATTTTTAGGGCTCGCCACAATTAAATTGCAAACAAGTTAGATTCTGATGGAAACATGTGTATTTTTAGGGCTATCGTGCACATAAAATGAAGATCGCATGCAAAAGTTATGACCCCGGGAAGTTGATGTACTAGCTTACCCCAATGGGGCCCACATGACTTTTGGCGCTTCATCTCCTTGGGTTAGGTTTTTGGATGTCTAGGGTTTTGGAATTCATGTTTATTGTAAAAATACTTAGAGAGCCTCATTGTATCCATCTTCTTGCGAATGATCACATCTGTCACATCTCTTCTCAGAGATAAGCCACCACCATTCTAGCAAGCTTGTTTTCTGCTGCATTTTACAGTTTTAGCACATTTTATTATTGAATAGAAACTAGTTTTATTGTATCTCTGTTATTCCTGTCTTTGTGCTAAGAATAATAATAATCTGTATTCATTTTCATTCTACTCATAAAATATGTATCACTGTGCCACCAAAGCATGAACAATAGCCCATTTTTATTTGGGGCAAAATGTCTCATCATAGTCTATGCCTTTTTTTAATGAAAATACTTTCGCCACAAATCTCACTTTATGATTGTCAAGTGATCCATATGATTTGTACTTATTCTTGTAGACCCACCTAGATCCAATTGGTTTGGTTACAAATGGAGGATCAACCAGCTCCCATGTCCCATTCTTGATTAGAGTGTTGGGTTTTGATCCTAATAGTACCATCATACATGTATTTCCATGCAGGTCTATGTGTCTGGACGTGCGGAAATAATTCAAAGCCTTCTATTATTGAATTTAATTTAATTAAAGGAATTATTAAAGTAAATTTATTTTATTAATTAATTATGTAATTAGTTAATTGATTTATTTAAGGAATCTGTTGAAACTAATTAGCATGTTTCTAAATCTCAAGTGAGATGAGAAGTAATCCCAATTGTTAATCACTTTGGAGATTAGAAATTGATTATAACTCATGATTATAAAAGCAAGGCTAGGGTGAAGGAGGAAGAAACTTGACATGGAGTGTTGGATCATGAAGGATTGTGATTCAAGATCTTCGATAGGTGGAGAAGAACTTCCATCTAGAGATCAGGTAAAGGAGAAGAGAGAATAGAGGAAGTGCAGGTGGGGTTTCAGTGAAAGGAAGCCACAGAGAAGTGTCACATCGTACGGAGTTTTCTATACAATCTTTTCGTACATGTACATGGGTTTCAGTGAAGATAGTCACGTACATATGTGGATTTGTTGAAGGAAAGTCACATACACCTCAAAAGGCATGTAGTTTTGGGTTGTACAACATATCAAACTTAGACAAGTTTTTCTGCAGTTGTATTTCTCTCAGTCGACCATTATTCCTATTACGGGAGCCTTGATTTTAACATAATAAAATCATTCTCAACACTAGTTTTCCCTCCGGGGTTTTTCCAAAATTATCTACCCAAAAATATTTGTGTTCATGTGTGCATGATTTGCTTTCCTAGTTTATGCTTCCACTGCATGGTTAGTTGATTACTTAGTTGTTCTTTAATTCAATAAGTGATTTATTTGGAATTAACTGTGGTATGTTGGGTAGGTGAAATTTCAACATGGTATCAGAGCATGATATTTGAAGGGAGGATACCAAGTACAATGGTATCAGAGCACATGCTTTGAGGGGAAGCCATATCTTAGATCCATAGTAGATCCATAACCAATGGGAAGAAACTGAAGGATATATTTCAGAGAAACAATCATACTGAGGCAAAACTAAGTTTTTGCAGGTGTATAGGAGTCCCAGAAAACACAATCATGTACATACATGGGAGTATTTGAGAATAATATCATATTCGTGGGTCTCAGTGGTCACAATTACGTACATATGTGGGTTTCAATGATCACAGTCACATACATAGATGGGCTCTAATGGTGACAGTCATGTACAAGTCCATACATGTTATTACATGGGCATTTTTCAGTAGTAGGTTATTTCTAGGGTAGGTTATTAGGTCTTAGGGATGGAAGAAACACCATTAAGAGTTGAAGACAAATTGGATGGAGCATTCAATTTCCTCTCTTGGAAATCAAGAGTAACTTTGGTGTTTAAGGAGTATGACCTTTGGGAGTTAGTGGACAAAGCAATTGTTCCACCGAAAGATCCAACAACTTTGGAATCTCACAATGAAAAGGAGATCAAATCATAGAGGGTCATCATGGATTCAATGAAGGATCATCTAATTCCTCACTTATATGAGAATATTATGACAAAAGAGATGTTTGATGCCTTGGTAGGGTTATTCCAAAGCACAAACATGAATAGGAAGATGGTCTTAAGGAATAAACTAAGATCGGTGCAGATGTATATATTTGATAATGTTACCGGCTATCTCATGAGTATCACACAGGTGTGTGATCAACTTGCATCCATATAAGAGAAAACAGAGGACACAGAGCTCATAAATGTGGCATTGAATGGTCTTCCCAAGTCATGGAAACCATTTTTCAAGGAATTTTGCGCTCGGGAACATCTCCTAGATTGGTAGAGACTTTGGGATGATTGCATCCAGGAAGAGACTTAGGACGAGTATAAGAGTAGAAAGAAGGGAGGTAGTGAAGAGAACTTGGCCCTTCTTATTAAGACAAGGAAGGGAAAAGGAAAGAGTTTAGCAAGAAGGGTAACAATGATGGAAGTTCATCATAGAAAGGGAAGAAGAAGGACTTGAGTAAAATCAAGTGTTTCTCATGTCATAAGAATGGACATTATGCATCTCAATGTCGAGAGAAGAAGAATAAGGGTAATGGAAATATGCATATAAAAAAATCAGTAGAGACGCAACTTGATGCGTTTGCAATGAAGTTTGAGAAGAATTACTCCTTGATTTCTTGCCTTTCTACCAACACAACTGTGAGGACTGCGCAATTCTTGGACAGTGGTGCATCTTGTCATATGACAAAATCATGAGAGTTATTTCATAGTATGAGAGAGAGTGATTCAAATGTTCATTTGGAGCTTGGTGATGATGCCATTTATGCAATGAAGGGAGAGGGAATAGTTATGTTCCAACTCAAGTTAGCGGGTTCATTGAATGCCTAGGATGTGCTTTACGTACCAAGTTTGAAGAAGAATTTGATTTCAGTCTCATCTATAGAGTACATGAGTTTTATCGTTACATTTCAGAGACATAAATTTCTCATACATAAAGAGAAAGCTATCCCGTATGATACAATGGTCATTGGGTTTAGAGAAGGCACTTTATACAAGTTGCAGGGAAAGAATATTTAGTATTTGATATATGACAATGACAACCTATGTGATTTGTGGCACAAGAGGTTGGGAAACCTACACTAGGGTATTTTCAATTCTAAGAGGGATTGTTACAGGTCTTCTATAATTTAGAATTGAGTGGCAGGGATTATGTAAAGGGTGTGCACTTGTAAATATTTCCAAGGCCTCTTTTCCTAGCAACGAGAGTATGTCCAAGGGATATTGGATATTATTCATTCATATGTGGGTGGGTCGATGTCAATAACATAATTACATGGATCATCATACTATGTCACATTTATTGATGATTTTTCCAGGAAAACCTAGATCTTCTTTATGAAGACCAAGGATGAGGCCTCCATTCGGTTCAGAGATTTCATGGCTCATGTGGAGAACCATAAAAGGAAAAAGATAAAGGTATTAAGGTCGTATAATGGGGGAGAGTACACCTCCAATGAATTCAAGGATTTCTTCAAGGAGGCAGGGATCGAGAGGGAGATGACAATCTCATACAACCCTCAACAAAATGGGGTTGCAGAGAGAAAGAATCAGTCAATCATTAGTTTTTTCAGGACTATGATACATGACGACAAGTTTCCTATGTTTATGGGGGAAGAGCCATGTAACATGGTCATGTATGTGCATAATAGGAGTCCTCACAAGATATTGGGGGACAAGACTCCAGATGAGGCATTCTCGGGAGAGAATCCAGAGATATGACAATTGAGGATATTTGGTTGTCTAGATTACATCCATATGCCCATGGAAAAGAGAATGCATATGGATCTTTCAAAATGGAAGGGTATATTTGTGGGGTAAAGTGAGACCTCAAATGATTATAGGATCTTTATTCCATCATAGAGGAATATAGTTGTGAGTAGAGATATTAAGTTTGAGGAGAACTTGGCATCTAGCAGACCTCATGAATCATCAACAGTGACATAGGACAAGGAGTAGTAGTCTCCGAAGGACAATCAATAATCAACATTTCAGAATTCAGGTGGGGAGGAGGATTTAGTACCTTCTAATCCTATAAAAATACCCCAATGGCTATTATAGACATTGAGGGATGTTTGTGAGGATCCTAGGAGTGTGGTTAGAGTGCGAAGGCCTCCTAAGAAGCTTCTAAACTATATGGAACTTATGAGTAGCATAATTTATGTTGATCCTTCCAGTTCTTAGGAAGAAAATGATCAACAAGTATGGAGGGATTCCACGGTAGAGGAGTACACCTCTATTATCAGGAATGATGTTTGATACATAGTGTTGAGACCATAGGGAAATTTGGTTGTGAATTCTAGGTGGATTTACAAGATCAAGCATGTTGCAGATGGTAGCATTGAGAATTTCAAGGCGATTTTTGTGGCGAGAGGGTTCTCCCAGAAATATGGAGCAGACTATGAGGAGACATTTTCTCAAGTTGCCAAGTATGATTCTATTCAAGTTGTTATTTCTATTTCTTTTTCTATGAGGTGGAGGATACATCAAATTGATGTGAAAATAACTTTCCTCAATGAGATCATTGAGGAGGAAGTATACATAGAGACACATCAGGGATTTGAGGTGCAAGGGACGGAGTCTCATGTGTGTAGGCTTCAAAAATCCTTGTACAGACTCAAGCGGGCACCCATGGAATGGTATTCTAGGATTAACAGAAACCTGTAGAGTATGGGATTTACCAAGAGTGAGGCATATCGTAAATTGCACTTGAAACTTGTTGGTTCAAATCCTCTCATCTTGGTTCTGTACATTGATGATTTATTTCTCATAGGTGTAGAGGATATTATTCTAGGGTGCAAAGAGGATTTAGCGAGTGATTCCAAGATCAAGGAAATTTTCTTGATGCATTATTTATTGTGGTTAGAGTTATGGAAGGTATCAGGAGAGATATTCCTTGGACAATGGAAGTATGTAGTAGAGATCTTGAGGAGATTTAGGATGGACTATAAATCGATGGCTACACCTATGAATACCAATCTGAAGAAGGTGATCACTTCAGATTCATAGTTGGTGGATCCCATGATAAACAAGAAGTTGATAGGGTCCTTGATGTATTTGGTCAACACTAGGCCAAATATTTTTTTTGCTGTGAATACCTTGAGTCATTTCATGGTGCAGCTAAGGCAGGTGGATTGGGTAGTAGTGAAACATGTGCTCATTTACTTGAGAGGTACATTGGAGTATGTATTGAGATATATTGGAGGATATAGAGAGAAATTTCAAGGATATACAAACTTATATTGGGAAGGGAGCGTAATAGAAAAAAATAGCACCTCGGGGTGCTACTTTGGCTTGGGATTAGCAGTGATTACTTGGTTCAATAGGAAGAAAACTTCTGTAACACTCAATTCAAAAAAGGAAGAGTATATGGTCGCAAGTATGACTAGTTGTGAAGCCATTTGGCCTCACAAATTTCTTGCAGGCTTATTTGATTAGGAGTTGGAGCCTACAATGATATACTGTGATAATCAAAGTTGTATCAAAATCTTGGAAAAGTTTTTATTCCATGAAAGGTCCAATCATATAGAGATCAAATACTACTTGATTTGAGATACGATCTAGAAGGGAGTAGTGAAGTGAAGCTTCAGTGTATTTCCACAGATGAGCAAGTTGCAGATATTTTGACTAAACCCTAGGAGAAAGGGAAGTTTGTGTTCTTCAAAGATAGACTTGAAGTGGTGCATAATACCTTTCTTCATAAGAGGGAGTGTTGGTTCTAGTGGTTGTTGAGGAAAATATATGAAATGATCTTACTCAAGCATTTTCAGATTCTGCTTGGCTAGAGAAAAATAGGAGGGAATGTAAAATCATAACTCACAAGTATTGATTACAAGTGCTTAGGCTAGTCTTTTTTACAATTAAACGCTTGCTAGAAAATTTGTTTTAATATGATTTTCTGAATATAATAGTTGATGAAATAAATGTAGAGAGAGAAGTAAAGATACCAAGATGATAATCAAGACAAATGAGACATAAATCAATCCTTTATTTCATTCCAATTCACCAAAGAGTCATCCTCTTTACAAACTTTCGTGCAGAAATTTCAGACCAAATTCAAACTTAGACATCCTCGATGGAACATATAAAAGGAACTCTAACAGAAAATAAAAAAAACTGAACTCTAAAAGTTGGATCAACTTGCCACAGATTGCTTCCCACTCGACTCTACACAATAGCCTTTGTCAGTCATGAAAACTAATTCACAAACAAACAAGTCTACACACACTATCAAAGATAGATCAACACATCTGAAAAAAGTGTTTGAATGATGTAATTCAACCCTGAATCTTGTTATCTACAATAAGACCCTTCTATCATAAAAAATAATTAGGCTTGTGATAAATTAAGGAATGAATTAAAACTGAACTCTCTCAACATAAACTTAAAGAGCAACCTTAGTAAGCTTCTCCTTCTATCCTTCTCTTGTTCCTCACTTTCCTTTTGCCTTTAAGCAAATTAGAATTGGTTGAATTAGTTGAACTAGCTCATTAGTTAAGTTAACTAAAAACTCAACCAACTTTTTAGTTAGGGGGGGAAGAGTAATAAATCATAATAAGGGTTTTAAATAAATAATGCGAGGGGTTTGTATTGAGTGAAAAATGATAAAATGAGAGGGAAAAGAAACATGGTTACAACTCAAACACAACAAAAAATCAGCTGTAATGTAAACCAAACAATATAAAACTGTGTTCCAATCAAAAGAAAATGCGATTTCAAACTATTCCAATGTAGAACTCTCTTAACTGTAATTAAATTTTAAGATCAGGGAGTGAAAAATGGATGTGGGAAGGCGAGCGGGTTGTAATTAGCGAAAATATAAATAATGGTAGGGAAAGAGAGTGGATATTGTTCATAAAATGAATTAAGTAATCCATAAAACCATTATATATCAAACACAAGATGTCCAGCACCAACCAAATAGTCATTGTGATCAAATGATCAATTACTATGTATAATTCAATCAATTATGTGCATTAACTTTATCACTACTCATAATCAAATATTTAACACAGTGTCATAAAAACAAGACAATATGCATTCCACAACAACCTGTAGAGGAGCTCTGTTCTTCTCATTTATCCAATTAATATTTTAAAACAATCACTTATTTCCACTTTGTCCTGTGTCAACTCATCAACCACTTTCTATCAACAATTAAATTGTAATAAGACCATACTGCCACAACACCCGTGCTTATCTCTATTAATATGTAACAAACATAGTGGAAAATCAAACACACGATCCATATTTTAATTGCAAAGATCCTGATTTGCCATTTAAACACACAGACAACAATTTCTATTTCAATTCATATGACGTTGTTGGATACACATACCACTTAACAAAACACGAGATCGTTTATGTGATTGTCATGTCTAACTAATTGAATCTAACCATCCACAATGTTGGGCTATCAATCCAATACAACGAGGCAGCAACAACATGTCCGATCTTATCTCAAAAAACCATATTCTTTTAAAAACTGTGACCCTCTCTGATGGCACAATCAATATAATATCCATAACATATATAGTGGATGGCCATGCCATATTCCCATTCGAAAATTTAAAACACATAGTCACAACAGTTATTAACTCAACCTATCATGCTGTAGAAATGCCACACATACCCACGCATCATGCACAAAGCATTGTTGTGCATTAATCAACTATAAAATAATGTTGGGTTAACAATTCAACAATTATAATGTAAGAGACAGTGATTGTGCATTCAATCCAAATCTCCAATCAACCAAATTACCATGATGATTTTATTAATTTGATTGTCATAATACCCAATGCAGTGACTAACACCAAAACCAACACCACTGTCAACATAATCAACAAAGACGAGCCAAAAATTGAACATTGTCGACAATACAACTCATAACAACCAACAATATACCCGAAAGGCCATAACGGTTCCCTCCATCAAAACTCAGGCTTGAGAAATCAAGGGTTTTCTCTGTTGACCAACACAGGTAAACTGGAGTCAACTCCCATCATTGGGTGAGAACCTCCGAGACCAACAATGCACACACAGGGTATACCACAAATGGATTTGTAGACAGGGGGACAATTCCCGTGATAGGAGAGACTATGAACAGAGGAGTAAGGCTCCATTTTGGCCTTGTAACAATACTTAGAACGCGTAGGGTATAACCCTCGTGGCTCCCCCAATCAACCAACCAACAACACTGAGATGAGACAGAGCTAAGAAGAAGCAATATAACCCACTGTCAAACCATCAATAGCTTGAACAAACCCATACCCATGTGAAACAATGTGCAGTGACACAAGGTGTTTCAAACCTATTAAACCCCATAACAACAAACAACTGGGTATGGTGATAAGAAAGCGTGGAGACAACCATCCAATCTAGACCGAATAAAAACCCTTCCACCAAGACCAATAAGGATGATAGAGGGCCTTCATGGCTTCTAACACTCATAATGATCAATAACACTGTGACTTCAATCATTATTGCAATGAAAACCACACCAACGATTCATTCCATAAAAATATCACAAATTTACACAGTTGCCAGACTTAAGGAAAGCATAGACCCATACATTCTGAGCCAATATCTATTTCATAACTAGAGCAAATTCATAGATGGAAAAAAGACACACCTGTAACCAAAAGCACCTTAAAAATGTGATTTGGCTGAGAGGTTCTTCCTCTGCTTGAAAGTAGGAACCTAACCACAACAAACATAGTTGAACAATAGCCCGACTAGGGTGGCGGCTAGTGGAAGGAGTAGGAGTGGCATGCAGTAAATGCACGTCGCCTCCACTCCCACTCATTCAATTCCTTATTACACGCCATCCAACCTCCCATTAACACATTCAATTAAACCATTCATCAGAATTAGCACCCATCTCTTGTCAAACACGCCACTCATATCACATTTATCCATTGCCAACTTATACCATAATGCATATCAACTATATAATTCAATAAATCACATAGATATTAACTTATTAGCTATGATAAAAATGATCATTTTAATTTCGATGCATGTAGTGTAGCATAAGAGCATAATTCAATTTCTTCCTTTTGCATTTCGTTTAGGTTGTTTTTATCTCTCTTCAACTACTCTTATGTATTGTTTCTAACATGTCTATTGTGTAGGTGTCACAATAATGAATCCAGGAAAATATAGCAATTATAGTAATGGATAACATAGGCCATCATAATATGATATTAGAGCCTAGAGAAGTAGAAAAAACACATAACATGCCTTATCCATCATTCAATTGTCGCAATTAGAACCCACATAATAGACGTTATCCATCGTCAATAAAACCAAGATTTCACCAACGATGTAAGCAGTGTCGAATGACAGCATAACATGAAATAAGAACTAGATTTGATCTGCCAATCTACAAGGGGGTCCCACCTACTATTATTATTTATCTTGTTAGATTATAATAATAGGCTTTTAGCAATACTTTACGGGCAAAATTTCATTGAGATTTTAATCGTCAACACGCTGGCAAATCCACGGGGAAATTTGTTTTCAACAGATTTAGAACTCAGAACTCATGGTTTCGCAGACCAAGAACAACAGGTCAAGAAGATATAACCAGGAAGATTATGCAACAGGGGGGAAGTGAGCAGATTTAATGGAAAAATGACCGGGAATTTGAGAATAACTCATGAAAAGTGTTAAGTGTGAGGGGTTTTACCACTGTATGCATAATCATTCAACCGGAATATGCTGTTTGCTTCAAGGAGAAAATTTATGGATTTTGTCTTTAAAATCTCAAATGGATGAAGAAATCATGAGAAGAAATGGGAGATAACCAATTCTTTATAAGACAACAGTGAAAGCATATAACAAATTTAAGTGTGCTTCAGGGAAACATCACGACAACTATGTAATCTTCATTGTTATTGACTAGCAATGCCTTGTGGAGTGTCACTATGGATGAACTGATCCAACATCTTATTTTTTACCAAATAGACTAAAGGATAGTAAGCAACAAAGTCATGACAGAAGTAAAATTGCAAAAATTAAAGCAGCAACAATAAAAAGACAGAAATGAAAAAGAAGCAAGAAATGTTTTAACACAGAAAGAAGAAGTCAAACTACTATAAATCAGAAAAGAGAAGTGCAAAATTGAAAGCAGAGATAGGCTACTAGTATATAGAAAATCCGAACAACATTAGAACTTTTCATGTTGGTCCCTCGCAATGTTTCAAGCGAGAACCGTTAGTGTTGTAGGAAAACAATTGCTCTCGTAAATCATTTAGAATGTAAGAGTTAGTATCCAGGAAAAAATCAATTTTGAAAGAACCCAGAGATAAAACTTGGAACTCTGAGGTAACTATCAACCCTTTAATGTATATGATTAGATCATCAAGGTAGATATGGATGCTGATCAATTCTTCAAGAGTTGTGTGTATATGTATTTTAAAAGCGGTACTTGGATAAGGTAAGCCAAAAAATAGGCATTTATAAGTCATGGTACCCTAATTTGAGATAAGAGTGGTTTTCTGAACATTCGCCCTTTTTCCCTTGATTTTACTGTAACCCAAAAAAATTTCAAGTAAGGGCCTCATCTATGACCTTACAACCTGTTGCAGAATCATTTCCATATTGAGAGGAGGAAAAGGACTTCTCATAATAGTCTGACAAAAAGTGAGAAAATTAATGCAGGTTCTAATATGATGAGTGGTCTTCAAAACAGGGACCCAATTGGAAACCCATTCAGGTTAGACTGAAAAAATAATCCCAACCCTTAAGAAATTTTCCATCTCCCTTTGAAAAGTTTCTTTAAATGCAGAGTTAATAGGTCCTTGTTTTTTGCTAGTTGGTTTCATGCCTTCCTGGATGGGGATAGCATGTTGTGTAAGACCAGGATCAAAACCACGAAGGTCCTCATAATACCAAGAAAAAACATCATGAAATCAACCAAGTAGTTTGACAAACCTTATTTCTTCTTTACCAGAATAGTGGGCACTCATTTTCACATTATTTGAATATTTGAATGTCCCAATGTTCAAGGATATGGTTTCACCCACCTTCCTTCTTAATGTTGGATTACTAAGAGGGGGGGTGAATCAGTAATAGTGTAATTATAATCCTTTTTCTTCAAATAATCCAAGTGTTATATCAATGTAGAATTATTATCCAATAATGAGAATTAAGAAATGAACAATCACACACATACACAGTACACCAGTGTTTTACGTGGAAACCCAAATCAAGAGAAAACCACAGAATGCTTTTTCTTGTATGTCTTGAAGAATTACATTTATTGGAAGCACTAACTTCCTTTGTTTTCCAGCTGCAACTGGAAGAAGGCTCCAACCCCCTATTTTCTCAGGCTACAACATGAGGGAAGATCCAACTACCCTATTCTCTAGCTACAACCAGAAGAAGGCTACAACCCCCTGTGTTCTTCGACTACAATCGGAAGGTGTCTACAACCACTTTTCCTTGCCTCGTCCAACCACCCTGAAGTAGAAGTATAATGATAGAACCACTTTCACACTATCACTGTAAATATGTACCAATAAACCTGAACCATGCGTCAACCTGTACCTCAACCTATAATCAACCTGTACCATAAACAAGTGCATCAACCATGCACCAACTTGTACCAAACAACCTGTAATCAACCTATACCATAAACAAGTTCATCCAACCATGTGCCAAGTATGTACCAATAATGTGTCAACTACTCATCAAATATGACTTCATCAATATGTACCAACATCATCAACTATACACCTCATGTATGTGCCAACTCATCAACTTCTTGTCTCAACCATGTACCCAACATGTACCTTAACCAAAATCCCTCATCAATTTCACCATCCAAATATGATTTTTAACTCTATAATAGACCTAGTTTATATGATTACATACCTGCAAACCTTCCTTAACTTTAACAACAAAAGACTAGCATTTTCATCAAACGTTTCTTTAGTCTCATATGACTAGTTTTGGATTAGTCAACAACCCTAGCTTGAAATAATAATAACTTTGTACATGTAATGAATAAATATCTAAAACCGATACAAAATGTTCTTTAGTGTGTTTTATGAAATTCCTCTAGGTTTCACTACTTGGAACCTCTCAGAAAAGCATTTATAGAAAAAATGACATACCTTGTTGAATTCTGGCTTATTCTAGAGAGAGACCTTGTAGAGTGTTCCCCGCAGGAAATGTTTGTTGAATCAATCTGAAACTATTACATAGAATAATACACTCTGTACTATAACCAAAACATTTTTTCTTACTGAATTTGGATCTGTTATCAAGACGTTATGTTGTTTTTACCCGAAACACCTGTTTTTGACTAGTTTTAGGACTAGACACAAACCCTATTTTCCACGGAGTGTAACTCCAAAAATTAAATGACACACAAGCTGAATTTTTTAGCACAGATACTTGGATATGTTTCCTCAATGGAATAACAATTTCATGGTCTAAATCATTCTATAAAAAACGTTATTTCGAAAATGGTGAGATGACCTGTAAATAACATACCTTAGAAAGCATCATCAAAATAATTTATCCTTCCTTGAATTCCGGCCTTCTTTTCCTAACCTTCCCTTATAAATTTGGCTTATATATCCTTTCGTTACCTCAGAAACCTATAGGTATTCAATATTCTCAAGTGTATCTAAAATGAGAGAGCCTTGCCTCTTATTTATACTCTCCAAGTAGCTTCCTTAAAAACATCTTCTAGGTCACTTTGCCCACTTTCCTTATTGTAGGGTTAAGCCACTTCTAATTTCTCCATTAAATTTATTATTTAAATAATTTATTTTGTATTCACTTTGAATGATAGTACACTCATCAATTCACTTTATTATTTACCTTCTAAAATCTCTTAAACCACTTTGACTACTTTGACCTTTTGGGGCTTCTAGATGACTTGTGAGGGTCCTCCAACCTCGTATGGCCATAACTCTCAAACTGTGAGGAGTTATGTGACGTTCCACATACCACCAAAAATGGAATGACATGTACTATCATATAGAATAATATTACCTAAAAATACATCAAAACTCATAGAGTTATCCATCAAACAAATTTGGGTCCATTACCTAAAACTGGGTTCTCCAACTTCTCATGGCCATCAATCTCTAACCGTGAGAAGTTATGTCACGTTCCACATACCATCAGAAATGGCATGAAAATAATTATCAATATAGGATAGTTTCACTGGAAAAATAACTGAACTTCATCTCATTATTCCACAAATAAGCATGGGTTCTCTAACCATACTTATAGGATAACTCAATTCGCAAAGCGTCTTCCCGTGAGGGCTTTCACCATAAGGGGACCACTTTGGAGTTCATCCATATTTACTTCTTATCAACCATGACACTACAATAATGAGTCATTTTTACATCAAACAATATTGGGTCCATTACCCAAACCTTTGCGCTACAGGTCTTTCTTCAGGGGTTGACATCAATGACAACCAACCTTAATAAACAATATCCCCCTTTGGCATTGATGGAAACACTCTGATGCAATACTAAAATCATATCACTCATGCTCCCACTAGAACCATGCCTCTGTCCTCTGTATCTAATAAATCTGCTCCCCCTAGAACCATGCCTCTTTCCTCTGCATCTGATAACACTCTCCCCCTTTGTCATCAATGGCAAAGGTATCTTTCCATCTGGGGCTGCTCCACCTAACTGGACTATCCTCTTATGGTGCTTCCTCATGTAAATCTAAGGCATATAAGATAAGCATTCAGAAAGAATTCATTTTGGAGTAGAAATAACTCCAAGTCTTTGGCGAAGATATTCAAAGGATTCTCGTGAAAGTGGTTTTATAAAGATATCTGCCACTTGTTCTTTTGTGCCCACATACTCAACTCTGATATTCTTTTCTATAGCCTACTCCCGTAGAAAATGATACTTGATTGGAATGTGCTTCATCTTGGAGTGCATCACCAGGTTTTTCGAGATATTGTTGATGCTTGTATTATCACAATAGATTGGAATGGGCTCATCATACTCAACCTATATATCTGTCAAAGTTTGTTTCATCCAAAGAACCTGTGTACAACATGATGTTGCTACAATATACTCTGCCTCGGCTATAGATAAAGATACTAATGATTGTTTCTTGCTTAGCCATGATACTAAACACTCACCCAAGTAGAACGTTGCTCCACTAGTGCTTCGTCGGTCATCAATACAACCTTCCCAATCTGCATCTGTGTAGGCAATAAGTGATAGATCCTTTCCTTTTGGATACCATAATCCAAACTCTTATTTTCCTTTGAGATATATGAAAATCCTCCTCACTGCTAATAAATGTGATTCCTTTGGTGCTGCTTGAAATCGTGCCACCTGTCCAACTGTCTGCATTACATCTAGTCTAGATGTTGTCGCATATAGTAGCCTGCCAATCATTGATCTGCATTGCCTCTGATATGTAGACTTTGACTTATCATCTTTGCTCAACTTGCAACTGGTTTGGATGGGAGTAATAACTGGTTTGAAATCTTCTATTCCGAACCTCTTTATCATTTCTCTGATATACTTGTTTTGAGAAATAAAAATTCCTTGGTTGCTTTGACGTATCTGAATTCCAAGAAATAAGGATAATTCTCCAAGTAACGACATTTCAAATTCATTTTGCATATCTTTTGCAAATTTCTGGCTTAACTTGTCATCATCACTACCAAAAATAATATCATCAACATAAACTTCAATTAATAAAATATTGCCTTGACTTACCTTGATGTAGAGGTTGTTGTCTGCGCTTCCTTTTATGAACCCTTCCTGCTACAGATACTTATCCAGTCTAGAGTACCATGCTCTAGGAGCCTATTTTAGACCATGCAGGGCCTTCTTTAATTTACACACATAATCTATGTTCTCTGACAACTAAAATCCTTCTGGTTATTCAATGTAGACTTCTTCAAGGTCTCCATTCAGAAAAGATGATTTTACGTCCATCTGATATACTTTAACATTTTTGGAGCATGCATAAGCTAAAAGAAAATGGATTGATTCCATTCCAGAAACTGGAGAAAACGTCTCTTCAAAGTCGATTCCTTCAATCTGAGCATATCCTTTACATACCAATCTAGCTTTGTTCCTTGTAACCTGTCCATCTTCATTCAATTTATTTCTAAAAACCCATTTTGTGTTGATCACATTCTTATTCTTTGGTCTTGGAACCAATTCCCAAGTGTCATTTTTCTTTATTTGATCCAATTATTCATCCATGGCCTTATTCCAAAATTCATCCTTGTTGGATTCTTCAAAACAGTTTGGTTCAATTGTAGATAAGAGTGCTAGGTGTGTTTGTTCTGGTGAACATATTCTTCTTCTAGTCTCAACTCCTGCATCTTTGTTTCTGATAATCTGATTTGAAGGATGATTCTTCTGTACTCATTTACTGGGTGTCTTTGTAGACACTTGCTGAACTTGGTCTTCTGCTTCTGTCAGATTCTCTTCCTCTTCCTCTTCTACATATTTTTCATCTTCTGCTTCTTCTTCTAAGGGTTGTTTCATTAATTCATTTTCTTCTTTTGATTCTGATATGATTGTTTCATCAAGTGTTACGTTAATGCTTTTCACAACTTTTTTCAATCTTAGATTATAACACTTGTATGCTTTCCTTGTACTTGAGTAACCAACAAGTACTCCTTTGTCCACACAAGAGTCAAACTTTCCCATTCCACCATTTTCTCTTTTGATATAACATTTTCTTCCAAAAACTCTAAAGTGATTTACATTTGCTGGTCTTCCTTTCTATAGTTTGTAAGGAGTTTTGTCAGTGTTGTTTCTTAGCATTACTCTATTTTGAATATGAACTGCTATATGCACTGCTTCTGTCCAAAAAATATCCATCAATTTTAAATCCATTAACATTGTTCGAGCCATTTCCTACACTGTCCTATTCTTTCTTTCAGCAACTCCATTCTGTTGAGGTGTCCTAGCAACGGAGAATTGTCTTTTTATTCCATGACTGCTGCTGTAATCCATAAATTCCTTTGAAGTGAACTCTCCTCCATTATCATATCTCAAGCATTTGATTCTTGAATCCATCTCATTTTCAACCATTTCCTTGAAGATCTTGAAGTTTTCAAAAGCTTCTGACTTGTTCTTGAGAAAGAAAACTGTAGTCATTCTTGTATAATCATCAACTAATAACATAATGTATCTCTCACCTTTTAATCCCTTTCTTGTAGTTGGTCCAACTAAAGCAGTATGCAAAATTTCCAGTGGTCTTGTTGTATAATATTCCTTTGATTTGAACTTAGTCTTTGTTTGCTTTCCTTGTTGACAATGCTTGCATAAAGTGTTGGTTGGTTTCGTGATCTGGGGCATTTCTCTAACTGCTTCTCTTTTGTTGAATTTGACAAGGTTATCAAAATGCATGTGACCCATTATTTTGTGCCATAGCCAACTTTCATCTTCCTTTCCTAGACAACACTTTTCATTTCCAATTTCACTTAACACATATATGTTGTTTGAATTTCTTACAGCTGTACCAACCAGTTTCCCTGAACCTTATCTTCTTATCTCACACTTTTGTGAATCGAAAGTAACTTTATGACCTTGGTCACACATTTGACTCACACTTAGAATATTATGT
>JASDQU011402458.1:73724-87510 GCA_032191745.1 Picea mariana | reverse complement strand
AGGTTAATTTAAGAATAGAGGTATGCCCTAGGAGCTTCAGTTCGCTAGGAGAATATTCTCAAGCATAAGTTTAACCCTTTTTCGGGCCTGAGGGACTAAATTTTTGAAAAAGAGCCATTCTCTCTGGTTTTGGTTTATCTCTTTTTCGGGCTTTGGAGATTATCTACGAAGAAGGAGCCCCCTTGGAGTCTATAGTTAAGATCTTTTCAGACTCCCTAAATATGAAAAGATCATCGAGTGATCTTGTTCCTTTCACACTTGTTAATTGGTTCAGAAAGAATATCTATTTGGCATAAGTTTAACCCTTTTTCTGGCCAATAGATTATCCAAGAAAAAGGTATGCCTCGGGAGACATGTCTCACTGGGAGAGTTATCCTAAGTTATGTTTTATACTTTTTCAGGATAAGGGGACTAAATTTCGAAAAATGTTGTGAGTCCATAGTTAAACTATTTTTAGACTCCTTAAAATTGAAAAGATAGCCGAGTGATCTTGTCTCTATCACACTCATTAAAATGGTTTTGAAGAGACATCCTTTCGATATAAGTTTAACCATTTTTCAAACTGACTAGATTGATTATGAAAAAGGAACACTCTGGAGTCTTCTTTTAGTCTTTTTCAGACTCTCTAAACGTGAAAAACCACCAAGCTTACCTTCTCTGGGCTTGTAAAACTTCACATGGAAGGATTCTTATTGTGTCATGCTATAATCACATATCATGTCTCATCCTTATGTCTTTTTCCTAATGTTGGCTCCATGTTTCTATTATTGAACCCTTAAATCATTCCTTAGATGAAATCCTTGTAGCAATTTTTGCCCTTGCGATTTGACACCTTGACCAATGGAAGAATTTTCCTGAGTTTCCTTATCCTGCACATGTCTCCTTGCACTGAGCATCAGTATGTTCCATGCACTTGGAACTAGTTTTCTTTCATGTGACACTCATCCCTCCTTTGTAATGTAGCATTATTTTATTCCTTTTCAAGCTCGTTAAAAATTTGAAAAAGACAAAAAAATCAAATATTCCAAAAAGAGGGGATGGGATATATATTCTCTCTTATCGAAAACAAGATAGTCACCCATGGACAAATCACATCCTTCCATTTATTCTGCAAGCATTGGGATCTAGTATGACCTTAGGAAGTTGTTCTTGTTACATGGAGTTGTGTCCTCCTCCATTTGGTTACTCTTCCAAACATATGGAGAGTTTTTGGTGCCTCTTGTGTCATAGACTTATGTCAAATATAAGCTTCTCGAGTCTCATTATTTTGTCATGCTTTTTTCCAAGGGAATTTTTATCCAACCTGAGTCAGTCATTCTACAATTGATCTCTTAACTTTCATGAGTTATCCATCCCAATAATCCAGTCAAGTTCGGATTCAGAATCAATGAAGCTTTGTTCTTGATGATCGAGGTCCTCCAGTCTTTCCCTGACGGCATGTCGAAGACCTTAGAGTAGTGAGTCTTACACTCCTATTGTAATCCTACCTGAGGTTTGAAGATCTTGAAGTTGTTTCTTGAGATATGAAGTTATCATCTCCAACTACAGGCGTTGAAGCTTCCTAAAGATGCATATCACATTGTACTGGTATATCTTCAGATGATTTTGAGATGTAAATCCATTGTGTATTGTTCACGGCTACACTTTATATAAACATTCATATTTGTCTCATAGTCATAATTAATAGATATGACATGGATATGTACTGTACTTGATTGAAGACCATGCTTAGTCTATCTTGAGCATGGGTATGCCCACCTCGGAGAGGTTATCATTATTTTATAGATGAGATGGTGACGAACACTCGTCTCGGGCTCACTCAACTCTGTGCCTTCCCAATGTGTAAATATATTGTAATGTATTTTGACCATCATTTTATATTTTTACCTCACACATTAGGGGTCATATGTTATAGTCCAAAAATTCCACATCTATGCATCCAAGAAATTGTCCCATCCATTTGCATACTTTGCCAAAAATACTACTAGGGCTTCCTTCTAAAAAACTATTTTTTGGATAGTGTATGTGTCATGTTGCACCAATAGCTTGCGTACACATGTGTGTTGCATGATAGCTATCATGCGTGCATACGCTTGTTGCATGCTATTTATCCCACATACATACACTTGTTTCATGATATTTAGCCTTCGTTTACGTCCAAAAGTTGCAAAAAATATAAAATTGCACGTATTTCGATAGAGTTTATGGACTATGGAGGGTTTCCTAACCATTTTACCTATTGTAGCCCATCCCCAAACTAAATAACCATATTTTTATCATATAAAAAGATGTCTTGGGGAGTCATTTAGACATATGAACAAGAGAATAAGAAAAGTCTACCAAAATACTTTCCCTCTCATTTCCCAAGATTTCATTTTGCTCTGAGTTTTAGCCTCAACTTTCCCCTCCTGTCATTCTCCCTATGCAACCCTTCCTCCTTCCCTTGATGGTATGTTGGTTGTGAGAATCTAATGTGGGATTGTTGCACTTGGATCCATGATAGAGGAGCCCAAACTTGGTTCATAGAGCAGTCACAAGCAAAGGTTGTAACCTTTTTTTCTTGAATTTGAATAAAAGAGATTATCTTTGTCCCAAAACCCTATGTTTACATGTTCTTATTAATTTGAGCATTTATATATATATTTAGGCTTTTAAAGTGATCATTAGAGATTGTATATGTTGTTTCATCGTATTCTTAACCCCTTGCAGGTCAATTTTGGGAGGAGATCTTTGATCTAGGAGGCAACAAAAAGCAGAAGAGGTCTACATCAACTGTAAGGATTGAAGGTGCACTCATTTACCCTATCTTACCTATTTCTCTTATCACTTAGTCTAGATGTTTTTGGGGTAGATTAAAGGTAGATCAGTCTTTTAAGGGAGTTATTGATCTGCCTATTCCTTAGACCCAGTTTAGGGGGAATCTCCCCATAGCAAGCCCCTCCTCGGAATCATCTCCCCCCACATGCACATCCACACCTCGATCCCCGGCCTAGCAAGATGATGGACAAAAATATCCCTCGTCTCCGAAAACCTCTCAAAAATAAACAAAACAACTCTGAAGAAAAATGGAAGTTTGACCTCCAACGTATCATAGCATGACATCTATCTAGATCTATACAAAAATACTACAAACAAATGGTAGACCATTTAATACATCATGGCCTCTGTACCAAAGAATCAACATAATATAAAAGAGGTAAACTAATGCACTTCAAATCACTGGTAATGTGTGTTATGTTTATAACTAACAGTGAGAGGCTCCTAACCTCCTCTGCACTGGAAGAAGTGATCCGTAGTTGTCCACCAAACACCTGAAAATCAGATGGGGAATGTACATCAACCCAATATATCACTGAAAATACATGAGATGACTCTCTGATGTGACACCTACTGGACATCTGGGAACTGGGGAAAATCCTCCCCTCTCCTGGATATCCCAGTGATAAAATAAATATTCTCCTCAGTCGGATGGTACCATTGATCATGACCCACATGAAAAGCTTCTTGATGGACATACCATCGACATATCAGGTGCATAAACAACCCAGAGTGCCCCTTCAGGGATGTAGCCTCCTCATAGTACTTAAGGAGGCCTACACTCCTTAAGAGAACATGAGTCACTGCAGTAATAGGGAGAGAGTAAAAATCCCTTTCCCTCTCCCTCACATCCCATTCTCGTACAACATTCTACAGGTCCACCCTTTGCTCCTACTGTTGTTGTTTCTCTCTCCTTTCATGTATCCACATGATTAACATATGAAATACATCAAACTCACTCACTCATACATAAAACATAAAAAAAAATCTATTGAATGGTAAATTTATCTATAAATATGTAAAATAACTTCCTTAAGAAAATAAGTTAATTGCATTATTGGTGCGCCCAAAAAACAGTCACACACCATAAGCGGTGCGTATATATTGTGAACACCTTCCATGGTGTGTCAATGTAAAGTAACACACTGAACAAAATGTGTTCTACTATGTTATGTGGTGCATTGTAAAACAGTATTGCACTGAGGCACTACACTACAACATATATGCACCTATGCATTACATTTATCTTACGCATCGTTTAAATCAAAAAACAAATTAAAATCTTAACACATGTAAACAATTTTTTAGAAATTAGCAAAAAAAATGGTGCATATATGTTCACTACACACACCGATGCATCGTCACATAAAATTTTCCAAAATTCCGAGTACGAAACTTTTTGCGGCGAGCTCTAATCATTATATCACACCGCATATGGTGCCACCAAAACATTTACGGGGTGCATTGCAACACAATGTTACATTTCTCAACGGTGCATTTGGTAAACATGAACACCCCGGTGTGCACATTTACCATTGCACTGTGTAAAAATATATCTGATAAGGTCGGTGCGCCATGTACTTTAACGACCCAGTGCATTATCTGTACTTTGACACACCACCCTACCAGTTATATACTTTTCTTTGGTGCATCGTTAAATGGAGATGCCAGTGTTTTATGTTTACTAACGCATCATTGATAAAGGTAACAAGGTAGGTGTTGCGCCCTGTGAATTTATAGATGGCATCGTAGGCAGTGCAAACCGAGCGCTTCTAACGCACCGCGCAGGTTTTTTTTTTTCACACTTAAAATTTCATTCAATTTTAAATTTTAATACGGTGAAAACTTAAGTTATGAAGAAACAAGGACATTACCTGGACAATTTTTCATCGAGGAGGCATGATTGTGACTTACACAAAAAAACAAAATTTTCCCACCATTTGGAAAAATTTGAAATTCATGCACCGAACAAAAAATGAAAGGAAGGAAAACAAGGAAATCACTGACGACGAGGCACTTCAAATAGGCAAAGTTTGCACCAGTGCTTTTGAGCTCTATAACACTGAAAATGATAAAAATGATTTGTACCGTTGGAAATGGTTTTTTTATAAAAACATGTTCTGATGCGCCTGATGACCAACTGCATCATGGAGTATATGTTTACTGAGCGCATCGGTTGTATTTAAAGAAAAAAAAACCCTAGCACGATGCGTGTGTTTTTGGGCATGCATTCACACCGTTGCATTTACTAGTACATAGCACACTACCGTACATGCTTTGAAAAAATACAACGGTGTGAATTTTTTTTTTTAAGCATGACAGAGTGCGGTATAATAATAGACACCCTGGTGCGGCCAATTTTACATAGCACATTGCATAAATTTGGAAATTAACCCTAACCCGGTGTTCCATATTAGAGCACTAGTGTGCACCGATGCACATGATACAATGGAGTGCACTGGAATATTTTTTTGACACTATCCCACATTGGTGTGTAAATGTTTTTTATTTAACTATATAACAGTGCGCTCTACTAATAGCGCATCGGTGCTTCCAGTGTTAAGTTGTGCACCAGAGAATTTTTAAAGAACATTATTACAATGCAATTATTTATGTCACACACTAGTATTTATTTATTCTTTAAAATTTATCGGAGTATTTATTTTCACATAAAATAATATATTAATCTTATATTATCTTAAAATAATATATGGTGCTGCGAAGTCTCGATTTTAGTAAAGGTTTTTTCCTCTATACTTTCGCCTCCAACCAGTCCTTGGCTGCAGTATTGACCCAGAAAGATGATGACAAAAATGAGGCATCGATATCATTTATGAGCACTAATCTCCAAGGAGCCCAACTGAACTACCCAGATATAGAAAAACAGGTTTATGCAGTATACAAATCAGTGAAACATTTCAGATCTTGCATCCTGAAAAATCACACCAAAGTCACCGTGCCTCATCGTCCAATCCGATCCCTATTCACTCAATAGGAGATGGGAGAGAGAAGGGGAAATTGGATAGCAATTGTCCAATAATTTGATTTAAATATAAAACATGCCATATTATTTAAGGGACAAGGATTGTGTAAACTAGCCGCAGAAGCCCGAGATCTAATAAATGAAGACCCCGGGTGGGAGAATGAATTAGCATTATGGTGCAGTGAATCTTTATACATTCCCCCAGGGAAAGAATATCGGTATGGAAACTTGATTTACCTCCTACATCATGGGACTTTCCCATAAAACCTAAACCCTAAGGAAAGGAGAGCTCTCGGGCTAAAATATGTACAATATTGCCTCATAAATTCAGTACTTTTCCACGTGAATTATGATGGAGTACTCCTAAGATGTCTCGAACATGAAGATGAAAAAAGGTTCTGAGGGATCTCCATGATGGTCCTACAGGTGGACACTTTGCAAGAGATACCACAACTCACAAAATATTAAGAGCTGGTTATTACTCACCTACTCTATTTAGGGATGCTCATACATACGCTACAAATTGTAAATCTTGTCAAATGAGTGCTAGTAGAGAAAAGAGGGAAGATATCCCAATCCAACCAGTAACCATATCTAGACCGTTCGAGCAACAGGGTTTAGATGTCATAGGGGATATTACTCTGAATTCTTCAAAACAACATAAATATATACTAACTGCTATGGATTATTTCACAATATGGACAGAGGCCATCCCTTTGACTCACATGAACAAAAAGGTTGTACTCCAATTCATAGAACAATAGATGATCACAAGGTTTGGGATGCCTTCCATTCTCATTTTTTACAATGCTGCCTACTTTTATTTTACTCTATTAACAAATTTCGCTATAGACAAAGGGATATTAATAAGATACTATGCAAACTACTACCCACAAGGAAATGGGGTGGCAGAATCAACTATTAAAAACCTAGTGAGGGTCTTGAAGAAAACAGTCACAGACAATCAAATGAATTGAAATAGATTGCTTCATAATGCCTTATGGGGAGATAGAGCAACACCCAACGAAGCTATGGGAAACTCTCCATGCCTTCTGGTATATGGACAAGAAGCCATTCTCCCAAATGGGTTGTATCTTCCATTACTGCAGTTTTCTCAGGATTCAAGAGGACAACCCTCATCAGTTATTCAACAAATAATTGATACCATACTCATGCTTGAAGAGGAAAGGGAGAAAGATAAATCTAAGTTCACCGCTCATCAGTATATAGTTAAAAGATGGTTTGACAAGCATAAGGCCAAAGAGAAGAGTTTTGAAGTAGGATACTTAGTTCTGAAATGGGATGGAGCAAATGAACCTAAGGGAAAGCATTCCAAATTTCAAAATATTTGGCTCGAACCTTTCCACATATTTGAGAACATTGGGGCAGGCACATACTGGTTGCAAAATCTAAGGGGGGAACTTGACACCCTCCTAGTGAATGGCCAAGCCCTAAAACAATACTTCTGTTAAAAAAAAATGTCTTTTTCATGTTTCTTTTAGCATATATTTTTATCATAATAAATGTGTAGGTTTAGGGTAGGATGATTGAAAATTCCTCTTTATTTTTGTCTTTTCTTTTGCTTGGTATTTTTCTGTAATTAATTTGTGCTCCATAAAGCATTGGTCGACTTTAATAAATATGGTGCAACAAACTCCACTCCTAACTTACACTTACGTGCAACATAAGAGACGTTGGGAAAATACAAATTTCTTAAAGGAGATCAATATCTTGTCTTTGCAAAACACAAAACCTTGGTAAGTGATGAAATATCCACCTGGTGGTCTGGTAAAGCCTAAAGGGAAACATCGCTAGTTGGAAAGAATCACATGTACCTCTAGATAGAGCTAGGAATAATTTCACCTTAACAATTTCACCTTGCAGATAACAAACGTCCTCCTCTCCAAATCACTCATGGAATTTCTTCTAGAAGAAAATAAATTATATTAAAAGGAGTGCAAAGTCAAAGAGGGTATGCAGATAACTTCGTCGGGGCTATGGACACTCGCTAGCAGCAAAGAAAGGTCTGTGACGTCGAGGTGACTCTGTCGGGGATATGGACGCTCACTAGCAGTGGAGAAACACCATAGCGAGGGCATAATGATAACTAAAATGTCCTCGAGCCAGTGAATTCCTTACCTGGATATTGTCAAAGAGGGTCGTGGGTCATGGTCAAGAGGAATGAAGGTGGGAAAAGGGTTGAACTCCATAGGTGGACCCAGATTCACGAACCCAGAAATTTGTACATGCATGGATAGTAAATACTCTGATGAAAGAAAATCCAGTTAGTTTCTCAACCAGCTTCTACACAAGCTAAGCCCGAAGGAAGGAGCAAAGATTTTGTTTTCACCCTGAGAATCGCTATTTGTTGAGCGCTCAACAGACCCTAAAATCTTTTTGAATTTTCTTCTCTTTTGGGTAACACTTGTATTCTTTTTTCTTCTTCTTTCTGAATTGAGTCCGTTGTGTAGGGGATGATTAGGTTTTTTTTCCATGTCCCATCATTTATCACATTCAAATTTATTTGGACTTGTTGAATTGAAACTTTTTCTCTAAAAAGAACTTGGCATTTTAATTAAGAATTCATAGCTAAAATTGTGACCAACGCACCTATTTTTGGCATAGGAGAAATCCGAGTAGTGAAATGACCACGTAGCAATGATAATCGTCGATGTATCATTAGCATCAGGAAAAAACGAAGGAGGAGTGCGTCGATTTCTAACTATGTTCGCGAAGAAGTTTTCAGAAAATTGTCGATATCCCATCGGCGTTGGCGAAATATGAAAGGGAAAAACACTAACATGGGCCATAATGAACCTCTGATCACCGATTACTTATGCATTGTTCAGATTCGGTGAAATCCCAAAGATTTAAATTGTGGAAATTTTCGCATTGACACATTGTCAAGCACCGATCACCGATGCATTTTCGACATCAGCAAGTTTCGAGGGGGGTAGTACGGGAACACTTGTTTCAACATCTCATCGATCGCTAATCCTTGATAATTCCTTGGCATCAGTGGGATAGGACCTGTTTTTCAAATTGCATATTTAACGAAAATCCCAGATTCTGAATAAACCCTTAGGCGAAGGAGCCAAATTCAAATGCCATGTGTCTTTGTCGCGTAGGCAATTCGTAAGGCCTAGTTTCATCCCGAGTCACCTTAGATTTCCATGTGTCCTAGTCGTGCTTCTAGGTCATCATTTACACATCAGCATTGTACGGCCAAATGGATCAGCATAGGATCTTTTGCCAAAATATATCAATGAACATTGTCTAAGAAAAACACTGACCCCCGATCAACTCGTTCAAATTAGCAGAATGATGGGACATTTTTGACACAAAATAAGATCGGATTATGTCATTTAATAGGCCAATTAATGTTTCTCTTTGCATACATTGTTGTTTCTCACTCTGACCGAATAGCAAGAATTTGAAATTTCCGATGAACCACAACGTAGCCCACTACTGCACCGCCAGCCTACGACCGCATTTAATCCCGATCATAATGCGGATCTTGGTGACGGATTGTGTAAAACCGAATTTATGCCCCAAATTGAAGAACTGATGCAACAAGGTAAGTATTCTCTGTGTTTAAATTACTAAGACAGTTTTGAACCCCAACATTTTGTACACAAGTTTCTCAGAGCAGAGCAATCAAAGGAGTGAAAAGAGCATCTCAAGAGTTTCACTCGATTCTCAGAATTTCAAAATCAAGTTAAGCTAGTGCAAAGAAGAAGTATGTATTGATTTTATCATTTTGAAAATCGCATTTTATTTATATATCAGTATCATCTTTGCAAGAAGGTGTCTGACTCTGCTCTTTCCGCAGGAAAATGCCTCCAAGGAAGCCAATGACTAGATGTTCGCCAAAGGCACCAAAATTGAAAGAAGTAGAGGTCGGTGAAGGATCTTCTCCCGGGGTTGCGAGGCAGTTGGAGTTTGTGACTAAAGAGAAGCCCGTCATCAGAATGTCTACTAAGAAGGCATTTGCCCAGCCCCCTATATTTGGAGACACAGAGGCAAGCACTGGGTAAAAGATAATTCTCTCACAGTGGGGATATTTGTTCAACAGGATTAACTAGGAAGATTACCCGAAATTTATCCCCTACAGCAACCCGGATGTAAGGACACTTGACGACCAAATTTTTCCTAACTTCCGGCGGTCATGCCTACATATGGTATCCTGTCGAACCCCGATCTTACACTGTATTGAGACCCTAGGGCGGATAATCGACCATACGAATGCAATGAAGTTCCTGGTCAATGATGAGAATGGAGGATGCATCAATGTTTTTCTCCCAACAGAGGTCCAGAAATACTACAAGCTCAGAGACCCGGAGGAGCGATTAAACATTGATTTCATAGTAAAATTATATGAGTTCCATGACACTAGTAGATTGATGGCCTTGTGGTGGAAGGAAGACAAAAAATTCACAAACCAGAGTAACGGCTGTTATGGAACAACAAACCTAAGGGAGCCATACATTTATTTAATGGATCTAATGTGTCGATTGTATAGGGAGAAGGATTGTGCCAAGTTTTTAGAGGCATGGATGCCCCTAGCATACACTGTGGCCATCTCTGGGAGCATCTTCAACTGGGGATCCATCTTTTCAAAACAATTGACCACCAATATATTGTAGGCCCATACACCAAAGGATGGAGAAATGCATGATTTTCACATGGCATCATTCCTACTAGACGTAATCTGTGAAAGGAACGTCTTCGCAGACATGAATATGAGTTGGCATGTTGTAGAGCTACCTGTACATGTCTACTTCATCATTCTATGGGAAAACAAGTACAAAAAATCCTATTCTCTCATCTGCAATGAATTTATAGCTCGGGTCTATTTTATTATTTTTAAGAAAGAATGCCAAAGACTTTCGGCAGCGGCCAAGAAAATGATCTCAAATGTAGGCCACTGGTACCTAGAGGAAACCATGACTTATATCAGGGTGTTTGGGGCCACCGACGCACCACATTTACTCCCCGCTCACGTCCCATATCGGCTCGTCGTGGGAGAAATCTGTTACCAAACCATCCTGCAGGGCTATAATGCCACTCTGGTTAAATACAAGAAGCGAGCATTCATACCCTATGGTTTCCATATAGGGTTTTACATGGTGAAGGATACCTCGCAAGATAAACAAGAGGGTTTGAGCCAGCTAGAATACAGATTCCCCACAGGCTAATTTTGCAAACATGACCCTAGAGGCCTAGTACTTCAGCATGCATCACAAGTCTCCTCCTACTAGCCATATGCACGTGATAATTTTGAAGACAAAATATTTAAAGAATGTGCTTAGGACTGGGAGGAGGTGCTATAGAGAAATTCTAACCCAAATATGACTATATTTAAAGCGATGAGTATGGATGAGCAAGTTGAAACGGTAGAACAGACGTATCAAGAATCCCTCAGGGATAGGGAAGAGAACATAGCAGTAGAATCCATAGAGGCACAGAGGAGGGGGATGTTGTTGTTAGAAGAAGCCCAAAGAGTCATCTAGAAGTTAGAAAATGATCCCCAACTATTAGAACCTATAAGGATCACCTCGGTCAACACAATCAACATCAGAGAGGAGATAAATGGCTCAGAATCAACCCCACTAGAGGGAACCACTGATCCAGAAAACCCCAGAGTTCCGTCACCACAAGCCAGATCACCGGTGATTATTCCAGCCCAGTAGGAGATTCCAAGAACATCAGGTGAAACAGGTGTGCCTAACATTCTCTTTGATTTAATTACCATCTATGATGATGAAGAGAGCTCAGATGTCTTTCTTATAACTCCAGTACCAATCATAGAGGAAAAACAATTGGAGGGAACATCTTCTCCAACTCTTGATGCTTCGATTCTAAACCCTCTGCAAGGAGACCATGAGGCCAAGAGTATCCTAGACACTGAATTTCTCGACCTATCAGGTACTCCAAAAGACATCTCCAAGGATGAGCTAGGCTCTAGTGAGCAAGAAGAGGAATTGCAGTAGCTAGAGATTGACACCTCAATAGTTGATCACCAAGTTAGTGTTGAGCCTGTGACCATCTCCCCATATAAGGTTGACACTCCACCATCCGACGAACACTAGCAGGAGGTCAAGTCACTAGAACATACAAAAGTTTCCTCTGTCAAAGAAGTACAAGAGCTAGTCCTAGAACAAATATATAGGGCAAGAAGCCTGGGCAACACTCTGACCTGGGGAGACCAATAGATCCCTGAGCTCATGGATGAGGTCTCCAATATACAGGTGATTTCTTATGATAGAAAGAGGAAAGATATAATGAGAAGGACAACCAAGAAAAGGAGGCTCACGTTGGATAACACACTACTCATCACCACAGAAGAAACGCTTCTTAGCACAGAAAATGTGAAGACGACTGAGCTAATTGGTGTGGGAATGTCTATAATTGATTCCATGTTGGATCGAGCAAGATGGGATGAAAAGGAACTGGTCATTGCAAAGAAGGAGTTGAACCATCTGTGCCATCTCGTGAAATATTATCAGGACTCAACGCAAGCAACACTTTTCCTGAAGAGTGAATTCCGAGAAGCATGTGCACAATTCATGAGCGAAAGAAATATCTTCACCATGTGCATAGCCAATTTTCAAGAAGACACTCTCATGGGGATGGAAACATGTAAAGACGTGGAGAGATGGTATGAAAAGGCATACCAAGATTTGGAAAGAATCGATTATATCAGTGTAGTACAGAAAGGCTGAGATGCAAAAGAGCATGGCATCTGAGTGTTGATGGCTAGCAACATATCCCAAATCAGGAAGGCAGTCGAATACTGGGAAAGTATGGTCCAGTAACCTCGGTGAAAGATACAAGAAATGTGGGCCAAGTTTGAGAAAAGTTGGGAGAAGATCAATCGAGAGATGAAATACATTGGCCTTCTAGAGATTTGGCTCACCTGAAGACTTTGTTGATTTGCATGACATAGTCAAATGACACGCAGAACATGACTCAGCATGGGAAGCAGAGATCGCACAAGTGGGGAGCATGACACCAGGTCAGGTAAAGAATTTTATGGAACACCCGATCAAGGCTAACGCAGTAATGCAGTGTTTAAGTGCCAAGATGATCAGATATAGAGAACGGGCAATAGAGATAAAGGAAACTCTTTTAGCCCTGATGGACCAGCACAAATTCCCGTATGTTAACACATGCGGGGATCTCTTCATAAAGTGGCCAGAGTATGATAAGAATCATCCACTCTAGTAGAAACACTAGACGATCTCAAGAGAACAAATACATCAAGCACCACGTGTCATTCTTTTGTTTTACTTAGCACAAATTTTTAGTATTTATTTTAATTGAGTGATTCTTTATAAATAAGGGGATCAACCTCATGGGAAGGTTCGATAGTTTTGGGAAAGACCCTCTTTCTTGAGAATTGTAAAGAATTATTTCTGAGCAACTTTAATTAAGAAGTTTTGTTTAGAGCTGGAGACAAATTTTATTTTCATCAAAAGCGTTATGTGATTGGATTTAGGAGGAACTACTTCCATCTTTCAATTCAGTAGTTGATGTTGTAACGAGTAAGAGTTTTTGAATTTATAGATAAGCTATCTTTTCAATACTATAAAAAGTTCGTTTGTTCTAAATGATGAAAAGTGAATCGTTGTGTTAATACATGATTGATGGTAGAGCTAAGGAAACTATTTTTCTTACACTTATCTTTATTGCATGCATATTTTCTTTCCATAATTGTTATCTCAGTCAGTGTTGAAATACCAGCAAGTTAATGCATTATTACTAGACTTGTAATAGGTGTGAATATCGTTGTCTGCATGCCAGAGCATGAGGTTTATCCCAAGCTCAACATTCTTCAATAGTTAATAATTTCCTCTATCAGTTGGTTTATACTATCACCCTTATTTTATCGGACTTATCTAATAATAGAAAAGACAAAAAAGAGAATCGTTTAACCTGAAGGAGGAACTTTCATAGAAAGATACCCTATCAATCACTACTAAA
>JASDQU011402458.1:56463-73115 GCA_032191745.1 Picea mariana | reverse complement strand
AGCGTGTAGGGACAAACGTCGATAAAAAGGTACTTCTATCATCCTTCCTTCTCATGTATTAGTTTAGATAGATTTGAGAGAAATTCAGTGTCCACGTTAAGCACTTTTCTGTCTAGGGTTAAGGTCAAGCCCTAGAGGTCGATCTACTTGTCCGCAGGCAGATTTTCCTACAACAAGCATGACCTTAGGAAGATGGGCTTGTTACTTAGAGTTTACTCCTCTGACTAGTTATTCTTTCATTCCCTATGGAGAGTTTGTTGATGCCTCCAACATCACAAAATTTTATCAATGATCATTGTCAAGTCTATACTGCCTGAGTTATCCACATGTCTCATGCTCTTGTTCAAAGAAAGTCTATAAGCATGTGTCGTCCATTTCTCAGAACTCTTGAATTTTCATGTCGGCCATACCCTTAGTGTATCTCAGAATCACATGAAGATGTTGTCCTTCCTTACACCCTGGGCCTACTTTCATCATGGGTAAGTAACCTTGAACCCAACATATGACATTTTTTCATTGGTCGTTGACTGGCGGGTTTCCCTTGTGTTTGACAATAGGAAATCTATTCACACATTGGGATTTGTGTAGTGTCTTGGATTCCATTAGCCCTATTGGTGGTTTCCTCACCTTTGTCGACAATTTTCCTTATTGGTTTCTATTCAGAGGGTCTCTTTCATGCACTACTCGCATTTGGTGCATGCAAGGTATGCACATGGTCGTTGGTTCGTGAAAATCCTATTCATCCAATATCCTCCTAATCATCAAGATGTTTCTTTGTACCTTGTGCTGGATGATGAGAGATTCCTTAATTATCTCCTTTCAATGGGTCTCCTTCCATCGAATTCCGCTCATCTATTCTTGAAACGAGACCTAGAGTCCTATGAGTACCTAGAGGCTTGCAGTCAACAATTGGAGGTTCTCCCACCATTGACAGTTGGGAGTACATCAATGTCTCCTGATCGATGGATTCTTAAAGTTTTCAACCTCAATACCCTTATTCACACTTGTGGAATGTACTCGATTCCTTGACACCTACTTTCATTATTTGTGGGTTGTATCACATTTGTTAACGATATACATTAATGATCAGTAATAAAAAAAAGTCTCATTGTGTTCGACCTCAACTCCTCTATTCACATGATGTAGACTTGCACCTTTTGCGAATAGTGTAGAAGACCTCCAACTTACAATAGCAACATTCCTTATTTGCTGGTGTATTTCATTGGACCAGTACCTGTATGACTTCAGTGATCATGGGAGATCATATTCTACTCCATTTTATACATATATCTTCAGTTGATTTTGAGATTGGAAACCACCGTGTCTTGTTCGTGACTATGATAGCCTATGGCATATGCCCATTTTTTATTTCCTATTCATGGCCATGAACAACTATTTGATATATTTCCACATGGATCTGCAGTGTAATTCAGATTGGCAGGCATGTGTACAAAGTCATTATGGATTGTAATATTCCCATGAGCAACTAGTACTTCCAGCTGAGTCTTCATTACTCCACTTCTAGGAATTATAATGTATTTCAACCATCGAAGATAGTCCTCTGACGTCACACATTGGGGTGCATCTGTTACAACAAATTTTGCCTCACTCCATGCAACTTGCTTGGATGGCCTACCATTTCCCTCTGCATACTTGAAGTCCCATTTTTTTTTCACTCCAAAGAAAAAAATGCACAGTTTTATACATATACACTCCCTATCAATTATACAACAAGCGTATATGTAGGTTTCTCCACTACATCCTATGTACATTGGGTTTGGTTGTCAAAAATTAAAAATTATGTCGAGTTTCCATGCCATGTCACGAGATCCATGATCCTTGACCTTCCATATACTGGAAACGCTCCAACTCAGCCCTTCAGTTCCATTTGGAGGCTATAAATTGAGCCATATCCAAACCTTGAAAATATTTGAAAATTCAACTTTGAGAGCAAAGACACTCTGGAGAAATTTCACTTCATATTGAGTCTGCATTCCTTTGTCCTTGAAAGTCTAAACTTCCTATGTTCAGCTCTCAATGTCTTCCTACTTTGTGATGGAGAACCTCATTGACTCCTAGATATGAGATTTCCTTTTTAGAGGATTGAAGTGGTGGAGTCCCAATTAGAGGGACTTACTTTCTCGATTCCGATATGTGTCGTTATAGAAGTTTGTCACCTATGTATTTCTGCTGATTATTTTAATAGAAATACTCTTTTCTCATCCAATTGATATCTTACAAATATTTGAATTACAATTCCATGGGCGTATTTGTCATGTATGTTAATGGATTATGCTAATTTATATGCTGACGTTATATATTATCACCATATTGGTAGGACGGAAGAGCTTTGGACTTTTTTATCTTTCCCATACTTTCGGTCCCGACTGTTGACTATATCCCCTAGAGGTCGACTGCGAGTTGGTAACCTTAATGACCTTTGCTAGGTATATGTAGAAGTGGATGTGGGAGGATTCCCATGGTATCTAGGGCAGATGTCATATCACACTTTCATTACCCTTGGAGGGTGACCTAGCAAAGTGAGGGTTTCATGCAATGAGAAGGGATGTTACATGGAGGTCGGGGTAACTACTTCTCATATCTTGGATTACTGCTTGACATCCCTTCTTCAGAAGATCCTTCTATCTACTGTTGCTTGGTTGATTACCTATAGATTTCTTAGAGGTGTTCTTAGTCAATATTTGTAGTTGGCCTTAGGGATTGTTTTATTTTCCTTTCACTATGGCCGACCGAGGTATTTGAAGATCTCGCAAAATGAAAGGATTACCTCCTGAGGGGAAAGAGCCTCTGGTACAAAACCTTTCTAAAAAAGGAATGGTAGAAGGAATGACTTATAAAATTGAGATTTTATCTCCTGGGAGTGACTAACACATAGAAGAACCAAAGACAACCCTTGTGCAAGGCATGGTACCTCACACAAATCCCCCCTTGACTGATCCACTTGGACCACTACCCATTCAACAACAGTTCATGACACATTTTGATGCTTTTTCTTCTTACCGTTTACCGGAGGGATAAAAAATTTCACCTCCTCTATTCATAACTCTTGTAGTTGATCCTGCAAGAGTACAATCTACTACTGTTGGTGCTTCTTCTTTATTAGGAACATCTGTGACCCAGGTTACTCTGACACAACCACTGGAAAATACACCCCTCTTTGCACATGGGCTTCACTAGTACCACATATGCATACACAAAGTGCTTTACTTGGTCGTTCCATCGGTCAAATGGCCAACAACCAAGTCATTCACACAACCCAAACTGCACAAGCCACTCATCCTACATCTCCAACTTTACAAATGGGGAGTTCTTCTATACCCTTCATTAGAGGTCAATCTTCAATTGGAGACCAACCCTTTGCTGGGGGAAAACTTCTAGCCAGAGGGAAACCCTCCCCATGGGAGAAAAAACTAGCTCAAGGGAAATAATCTATTTCGAGCCAAAAACCAGTTTGGGGAAAATCCCACACTGGAAACCAACCTCAACCTTGGGGGCAAAATGTTCCAGCAAACCCTACAGGTCTTTACACTAGTTTACCGTATCCAGGAGTGTCAAATACTCCATGGGGTTAACCCAATTCAGTAGGAATCACTCCACAGGGATATTTTTCCACTCAACCAATGAACCCCATGTTCCCCACTCCCCAAGCCACTCGACCATATATGGGTGGACCATTAGGTTTCAACATGCCATCCCAAACTGCATATGGTCCTACTAGTACTCCGATGTCACATCCATATTATAAATATTCACAATCAAACTGGAAATTTCCTTTCTTGGCTACCTTAGATCTTCCATATTTGTCTCTTTTGACAGATAATCCTATACAACATGCCCCATTATGACCCCCTATCCCTACCAAACTACCATCTAAAATCCCAAAATTCGACGGAAAACCTAGAGAAGATCCTAATAACCACGTAACGACCTTCCATATCTGTTTTTCTTTGAACTCCTTGATGGACAATTCCATTCGGTTACAAATTTTCCAGAGAATGCTCACAGGTTCGACGACAAAATGGTATATTGAGTTGTCATGAAACTCCTTTGTCAATTTTAATTCTCTCGTCATGGCATTTATGACTCACTTGCAATTGCCCATTCAGTATGAAATCAATACATAGCTTTTGAATTCACTTAGGAAATCCTATTCCACTCACATTTATGATCATATACATGAGTGGAGGAGGAGGCGACGGTTAATTAAAGCTACCATTCCAGATTAAGTTTTAGTAGATTGGTTTACGAAGTCACTTTTTCCACCTATCGCAAGAGATGTCGCTATGGGAGGCGTTGTTACTAAGGATTAGGCCATTAGTTGTGCTCAACATTTAGACCTAGTATATTCCCAGTCGAGCACATTATACGATCTGATCCCTCATGCTCCTCGACCATCAAATGATCCATCAAAACCATCCCCAGGAACCCATGTTGATGGCATAGTGGGTTCTGTACAACTACAGTCTACCACACAATCATAGACTAGTACCAATACCAAACCTCCTCCCTCTCCTAAACAAATCCCCTAGGTGAATGTGATCCAATCCACTTCATCTCAACCATCCAGAGGAAAGAATAAAAACAAGGGAAAATCCAAAAAATATTCTGACCAACAGGAGATTAAAGAAACCCAAGACTCCAATGCTGGGGGAAAATACCAAAGAAAGGAGAAATATCTCTGCATGGTATTAAAGGAACACCACTTCACCAAAGACTGTACCCACCTTGCCGAGGTTCATCACTATCTCAAGCGAGGGGGATCTCCTTCAAAACCAGTGGTATTGACCAATCCTTTCCCCCAACAACAACAAATGATCACACAAGTTCCTGCACCCCCACTTGGGGGAAATGAAACCCAACACTATATAATAATGGAAGATCTTTCCCATGCCCTGTGTTCCATGTTGGCACTCGAAGTATTGCAGAGCTATCCTTAACAATGTAAATCCTTCCTCACATCCATAGGAGGAATCGACCCTTCAGACTCTGACATTATTTCCTTTGACACATAACATAGTGAGCCATGTCTTTCACACCAACTAACATTGCAAATTACAGTTCAGTGTTTGAACAAGAATATCTTTCGTACGGTGATCGACAAAGGAGCGACCATTTGCATTATGTATTTTTCATGTTGGAAATCCATTGGTTTTCAACAACTCACCACATCTCCAACCATCTGAAAATATTTTGATGGAAATTATTTCAAACCTTATGAAATTCTACCCTCCTTACCCATCGATCTCGCGGGAAAGATTGTCTCCGTAGAAATTGAAGTGGTGGATTTCGCACTCGACTTTAGTATGCTCTTGGGTCGCACTTGGTTCTACGTAATGAAAGATGTTACATCCACCATATTTCACATTATATGATTTACCCATCAAGGGAAGATAGTTACAATAGACCAATTGGATTATTGAACACCTGAATTATGAACTAATCCTGGAACCAACATTCCCTTCATAGGTGAGTCTTTTGAGGGATATGAAAGCGTCGGTGTAGGCATGCTTAAATATCCATTTCTTATGGGTATTTCCCCCCTTCCTGCACCTGAAACTACCCATATTTCTCCTATCAACATGATTTTCTCATCTACCAGTGGATCCGTTGGGTCATTCGATCCTTGGGTGGTACCTCATCCCGAGGATGTTGAGTTATATGGAGCATTCATGCCACACACCGTGATTGATATTTTTGATCTGATAATCCCCTTGGAATCCACTTATAATGGTTAACCCTTCCATCCTCAGATGGAATGTGATCAACCTACTTTTCTAGTATGAGTTTTTGACTCTCTCGGTTCCTACGATTTTCTAGATACTAATTTTCCTTCTGTAGAGACTATCCCAAAAGTCACGAATTTCATCGACAAGCCCAGAAAAGATGCACATCATTTAGAATCCATCCCTCTTTATTTGGAACCAACAAGAGTCAACATGATGAGTTCCAACCCAAGACTAGGGGCATTGGCTGGGACAACTAGTCGACCTCCCAGTTTTGACCCTTTTTCACCTCAAACTTATTTTTTACAACTTGCCATTGAATTCTCTACACCCCTCCATTTGAAGATTCATGTTTTGTACCCCCTTCATGACTTGATGGATCTCATCAAGGATTTTTCATCGCTCACAAAACTACTCATGTTGAGTACTTTTGGCCGCAGACATTCATTCCTATGTGGCATGGCCCCAACATGGTGTGCGATATGATGCCTCCAATGGCTCATAAGTTCATTGATTATAAAAAACATCCTTGGCTTGAGCCTAGAAATGGGATATCCTTTGTCTAAACCATCATGATGTGTAGTGACTTGTACATAGGTGTGTGTTGTGAGTGTCATTTTTTTTGTGTACATCATATCCAAAAATCCAAAAACATTTTCTTTTAGGATTTCACTATGCGTCCTGACCTTGGAATCTAGTTTACGTGTGTTGATAGGATTCTAGAGACATTTTTAAGATGGGGACATCCATTGAAATTGAGGTACGTGTCTCTAAACTGACATATAAGGAGAGGTTTTTCCCTACATTTCTCTCTTTTCATTATTAACCGTCCATATTTCTAGCACTATACCTTAGGTTCCCACTGTTTTTGTTGTTGTTGAATGGTCACACTCTCAGTTCTGTCTTGCTTCTTATTGTTTCTACATCACCATTTTCTTCCATTTCTTATCACACCTCATCCATGCTTATTCGCTAGCCATCTATTTTCTTCTATTTTCAACAACTCTGGACGAGAACCACTGTTATGAGTGGCCATCATTTTCCATGTCCTGTTGTAGTCCATTGCTTAAATTCATGTTCCTTGCACCTGTAACTTCATTGCAATCCACTTGTTCTCTCCAACTGAGCTTACTATCACCCCTTTTTCATGCTCGATAACCAACCATGACAAAGGTACACCCTGGAGTCTCCTTTAATCTCTTTTTAGAATCCCTAAACATGAAAAGATTACCGAGTGAGCTTGTTTCCTTTCACACTTGTTAAATGGATTTGAAAGGAAATCTATTCGGTGTAAGGTTACCCCTTTTTTGGAATGGATGGACTAATTACGAAAAATGAATACTCTAGTCAACCTTAGCGAGAAGAGTTTTCCCTTGTAATATTTTATCCTTTTTCAGGCTCATGAGACTAAATTTACAAAAAATAACATCCTTGGAGTCTTATTTGTCCTTTCAAACTCTCTAAGTATGAAATGAAAATACGAGCACTATTCTCTGCCCTGGGCTCACAAAGAAATCCATGGGTGAGAACATCGAGCATACTTTATTTTCTTTTGCACTCATTTAAACATGAAAGAAGCAAAAGGAGTGGGGTTTTTTTTCGTCAAGTCATATTCACAAATGGCAGTCGTCTATCGAGTTACCCTTGAACAAAGCACCTTTTTACATCTATGTACAACACTTGGGTTATCCATTGTCTTTGAATCATTACCATCTCCAAGAGTTCTCAGACTCCACTGACTAGTTACTCTTCCAATCTCCCACAATGAGTGTTTTGGTCCTTCTTGAGTCAATGTTTCCAAGTAAAGTTATTTTTTGTGTTGATTTGTTCAAGGGAAGTCATATTGTGTCGTCCATATTCATTCTTTTTTCCTAATTCATCCCGTCCATCCCTGCATTAATTGTGCTCCACCATTATGTTCTTCACACCATCTACCTTTCTATATTTCTCGTCGATTGATGGGGGATACATCAAGGCTCTCCTCCGGCGGATTTCATCCTGTTGACTCCAACTCATTATCCAAGTTTGAAATCTAGAAACCAATTTAGTACCCTGGGATTTGCAGACATCAGTGGTAGGTTCCCTTGCATTTTGGAAGTGGGTTTACATCATTGGCTCATGTTGAATGAATTAAGGAGTGTTCGAATTCAAATCATCTATTCACACCCGCTAGATTTTACTAGGTATCTTGGGGTCCATAATCATAATCAGTGGATTACCTTGTGTTTGTTAACAATATACATCAATGACCGATAATTAGATGGTTTCTACCATGATCGACATAAAATCATTTATTTTCATGTTGTAGATTCATACAATTTAGATTTGGGACGAATACATTGGCTTGGGACCATTCATTCTATGATCACAATCCCTCCCAAGTTGCGATGGAGTTATTCATGAGTACTTCAGAGATCACTCAAGCATTGAATCCTCTCACTGATTTGTATCCTGTGACATAGATCCAATTTTGTACTTGGTCGTGGATATGCTCTCACTTGTGACATGGATCCACAATGTATTCTTTCATGTCCATGATCTAGTTGATTGCATTATGCATGGATCCACAATGCATTCTTTGGTGGCTATGCTTAGTTTTTATTACTGAGCATGGGTATGCCTGCCTCGGGATGTTTTTATTATGCAAGATCGATGATAGTTTCTTTCCAGGTTCCTTCACCCAAAGCTCTGTTATTTTGTTTGTATAGTATTTCAACCATCAAACACCTCTTCTGACCTCACACTTTAGGGTGCATATGTTATACAATTATTTTCCACTTGATCACTTTATGGGAATCACATAGGGGTCAGTAGTCTGAGCCATTGAATTATACCACTTTTACCCTAAGTTTGCAGTCCTTTTTTTCCTGGTCCTTGGTTGCCCTTCTATATCTCATTACCATAAAGTGTTGGTCACTCCCTGTCCTCTTTCAAGGGGTGACCAATTGCTCCCTACAATAATGCAGGGCAAGACCGATTCTGTTACTCCCAATTTAGGCTTGGTTTTGGGTGACGAGATCAAAAGCCTGATTCTTCATGGTTCAACCTCGAGAATATTTTCATCTTGGGCATGGATATCTTATCCAAACTACCCTTTGATATTATCTCTACTATCCTATAAATAATGGGGGTCTCTCATGGGAAAAGGGGAAGGAAAGGAGAAAGTAAGTTTATGCTAGTAGATTAATCATAGAGCTTGGACAAGGAATATGGTTAGATCTTCATCAAGATATCAAATTGTAAGTTGTAATCTTTTCCATTTGATTAATAGAATATGTACAAGATATTTCCCTCTACTTGGATATGTATGTAATTGTTATGTTTCTTTGTAGATAAATCAATGTTTTCATGTGTTATGATACATTATTAGGTCTATCATTAACTTATGCATGATTAGTTGGATCTTGTGAAAGGTTTTTCTATCTCTATGTGTGCAAATATGAGCTGGTAAGGCTGAAGGACATCTTTGTGGAAACTAGTAGCTAAGGATTGTGGAGGGAAAACCATTGTAGTACCGGGTAATCCTTCTATTTCAGTAGATCCTTTTCATGTATAACTTAGATCTAGGAAAATATATAGATTACATCTCTATTCTGTCTTAGGTATAGGAAGAGCCCAAGGGAGGTAACTCCTGCAGGGTGAAAATATCCTACAACACCATCCAGCTGGTGGATTGGGAAACGAGGAATGTAATCTACACATGGAATAACCACAGAGGATGCACACATCAGATTGCCTCATGTCTAGATATATTTCTCATCTTAGAATCCTTGTTGACGTTGAATATGGAAATCAAAGCCTCCATATTACCCTGTCATAGATAAAATCACTGACCTATTTATCTAGATTTGGACATTCAAGCCATGCCAATCAATCAACCCTTCAGATTTGAAATGTTTTGGATAGAATATCCTTCATTCCATGCCAATATTGCTCAATAGTGGAAATAAGCTGCAACCAATAGTGGATCCCTAATGTTCATGTTCTAGCAACGATTAATTTTTTTTAAAAAGCAACTTAAGTAGTGTAATAAAATATAATTTGGAGACATCCTTCAAGATAAGAAACAACTGACACAAAGCATGGAACAATTACAATAGAGGATGATATCAAATGGATGAACATAGGATATTATGGTAGGAGAATCTTAACTTAGTGCGCAAATTTCTCTTAGGGATCAATAGGAGGAGTAGTTACAGAGGAAAAAATATCATGTTCAATGGCTTTAAGCATGGGAGAGAATTTCCAAATTATTCCATAGATCCATGCTTCAACAATGACACCATAACAAGATTACTTCACTCAAATACAATATAGGAAACACAATATTGAAACACAAAGAAATTGAAGCAGAATTACCCATTACTACATCTCCCAAATGATGGAACCACAACCAGATCGATAAACAACCATAAGAAACATCAATCAAAATATCCCAAAGCTGGTAAGAAAGGAACATAATGAAACACTGTTGAGAGGTATTTCTTTAGAGGAAGTCGAACAAGTGGTCCTTGAAATGCGAAAAGGTAAATCTCTTGGCCCAAATAGTTTACTATGTCCTTTTTCATTCATGTTGGTCAATCATTAAGCAGGATGTACTAGAAGTGGTGGAATTCTCAAGAAAATTCCTCAGCATCCTCTTAGTCCCACACTCCACTTTCCTGTCCCTCATCCCTAAAGAGGACAAAGTATAATACCCCAATAAGTTTAGGACCATATCCCTTTATAATGTCATATACAAAGTCATCACTAAGATTATTGGGAATCACATCAATCCTCTTCTTCCCACTCTTCTCTCCCAGGAGAAATATGGTTATGTCGAAGGGTGATAGATCCTGGATAGTATCATCCTTGCACATGAACTGATCGACTCCCTAAAAACCTCCAAACAATCCAACATGATGGTCAAGATTTACATATCAAAAGATTTTGATAGTCTTACCTAGGATTACATTCAAAGTACCCTCCTAGCCTTTGGCTTCTCAAGACCTTGGATTTAATGGATAATGTCATTAACATCATCAAATTTTTTCTCCATGTTGGTTAATGGATATCCTTCTCCCACCTTCTCCCATTCTAGGGGTATCAGACAAGGGGATCCTCTCTCAACCTTCCTCTTTATCCTTATGGCGGAAGGTTTGGGTTGCTCAATTAAAGCAGCATCAACGAAAGGTCAATGGAAGGGACTCAGACTTCATGGAGAAGTGAAAGAAACAATGCATCAATAGTTCATATATGATACCATGCTCATAGGCATATACACAATTCAAGAATTTGAATCTATCAAACAAGTCCTTCACGATGTAACACTCCCAACCCCTAAATACCCTTTCTAGGGATGAGCCATGAAATTTGTGCACATCCTTTGGTTCATTTTTAGTCCCTTACTAAGTAGAACCAAATTATTATGCTCCTTCAAAGTTTCCATCTCCCATTAAGCGCTTAAACCAGCTAGCAGGGTCCTCCTCGTGACCTCAGGATGAAAACCAGGAGCTAAGAGTCTGCATAGCAGAGGTTTTTGCGCTTCATAACTCCTGGGATTCGGGAGTTCCAATGGTATTGTTGAATTTCCTAGATCGTCGAACAATAGAGGAAATCAATAGCCCACATCCTCCACCAAGATCCTATGGTTAAAAAGGGGCTCAACATTCGGCACAAAACATTCTGTCTTTCTAATCCCCGAAGTCCCGAACTATCGCCAGGTGGCCATAGCCCTTCGACGATCGACATTCGACATTTAGAGTTTAACGTCCTATGTTTCGATGTTTTATCCATTGGTGATCGTCATTGGTCCATCAACGTTCGGTGATCGATGATTTATGTTGAACATTCCTACGTTTCGACATTTCGGCCATCGACGGTCATCATTGGTCCATCGACATTCGACGATCGACAATTTATGTTGAATGCTCTGAAATTATAACATGCCCCAAAATCCCCAAACTCCCAAAGTTATCCAAACTCTCGGTGTCCCGATTACGTCACCAACCACGTTGGCCAAGTGGGCACGAACCAGTAACTGACACACGACGAGGGTTAAGGGGTGACACGTGTCATTCTCTACCAGGCACAATGGGTATGTGAGTTCTCCAAAACTGGGTGATATGTGGCACGTGTGATGCGGGTCCATGTCACCTTGGATGACATCATCGAGCCACATCCTCTCATGCTGGTAACCGCCCAACCCTTTTATCTAATGGTCAACAGGTTTCCACGTAGATCCTTATATCTACATCTCTCGTTGCTTCATGGCTTCGACCTTCGACGCTTATCGAGCTCTTTTAATACAATTCCCCCGAAGGCCAAACCTCCAGACCTACGGATCTTACGCCACACATCCTCCTCGACCAACAATTGAGATCTGCTTCACAAATTTGGGCTTTGGTGCTTGCTGAACCCACTCAACACAAATTTACTGAAGGAGAAACCTTCAGACTCACTGATCTTATGCCACACGTCCTCCTTGACCAAGGGTTGAGATCTACTCTGCTACTCCAGGATTCGGTGGTTCTCATACATTGAAACCCCAGGTTGAATTCCTTTGGAGTATGAAGTCTCTGGACTATAGGATCTCTCACCATGTATCCATGGCTTCTACGTCCAGCAATCACTCTAGCTCATAGAGCTTCAGAGGAACTCATGTGTCCCTTACTTAGCTGAGTACCCATATTCCTAGACATCCATGGATCTATGGATGTGTGTCCTCATAGATTTGATGGTCCATATTAACTCCACGACTCCAGCATTTGGGAGTTTCAGTGCTATACCTTTCCAAATCTCCTGAAGTACAACTTTGTCGAAGCACTTAACGCATCCCCTCCTATGCTCCATCTAATGGCTGAGAGAAATCCATAATGCATCACCAGATTGACGATCCTCATCGATTCATGACTTAGGCCTTCCTCATCAATTGACGATCCTCAACTTCTTTCGAGGGTTGTGGAGTCACAAGTCCCAAAGTCCCAAAGCCAAAAGAGCTAGCTCCTTTAGGACTAGCATAAGGTTCCTAGGCCCTGGTCACATGGGTCCTTTGGGAAAGCTTATGGACTAGGCACAAATCCTTTTGCCTCCAATGGGTTAAAAACATGGGCATGAGCCCTCGGTCAGATGGATGGTTAGTTTGAAGGAAAATTCCCTTCTCCCATAGACTCATACATAACATTCCTGCTAAGATAAAATTCATAGGGTTGGAAAGACTTAGGCGTTTCAGTCAATCCTACCCCATCTCTCTTGTGGATTCACATATCATAACTATCTAGCATAAAAAATGAGATAAATTGAAAGATAATATAGATATAACAGTTTATAGAAATCATAGATCATTTCTAATAACTGTTGAAATATTAAAAGACTGAATAATAAACACATACATTTCATCATCACATCCAATATAATGCACAAAGTATGAAAATACTTATCAGAACTAGAAAATGTGAAGCAACTGCTGAAATGGGTGCATGTTTCCTCCCAACCATAGGCACATCCACTCCTACTGGATTTACCACTGGCCACCCCCGAGCTATACCATTATGCTCTGAGAGATATTCTTTCTCTTTGCTCCACAATAGTCAGGGACGAAGGTTACTCTCCTTCTCCCACAAAAACTGGGAAACCGGTTTTCTCTGCTCTAAGCAAGGAGGTTTGCATGAGTACTTCCTTAGTCACTCGTCAACCTCATTTATAATATTGTAACGAAACCATGCCCCAAGATTCTTACAACCAGATGGAGCTTACTTCTCAACTTCGAAATCGAAGTCTATTCACTGCCCTTCTTGGGAGAGTGTTTTTCTCTATTTTTCTATCTTGCAGATCTATCTCTGTTTCCCCAAATTACCTCATTCCTTGCCTTTCTCAGTAAGGTTGCATGGGTATGAATCCCAATTCTTGGTCAGGCCTGGAAGCCTTACAGATGGGTACCCTGCCCCATCTCCTCATTAACTCTTGAGGATGGCCTTCCAGCTACCAGCATGACTAGTATTTCTCTTCTGGGTCAGAAGACTATTGAGAAATTACTCTCAGTAGGTACTGGTCTGGTGAGGGTCATCTCAACCATACTTGGTTTCCCTGCACCATCTCTCTCATAGCATTCATGGTCTATCTTGGAAAACTTTCCCCCTTTCAGCAGTTGTGTAACACATATTCAAATTCAAATTCTATTAATAACATAAAATTCATACATTTACCCTTTTATACAAAGGTTCATCAAATCAAACATTCACACATATTTTGTTTGCCATAGTATCTTGGATAGTTATAGTTATATTTGCAAACCGGGGGAAACAAGGGTATTACAATCCCCTCTCTCTTAAAGGAACATCGTCCTTGATGTTCTATATGTCGGTGTGCTTTGTATGTACAGAAGTAAACAAAAATGGATATGCTTGTCCCATGGAATCCTCCATTTCCCATGTAGCCTCATCTGGGCCAAAGTGTTTCCATTGCACCTTGACCCGCGCAATGGTTCTGTTCATGAGTGTGGTTTCCTTCCTGTCTATTATGCATTGAGGTTCTAGAAGGAACTCTCCCTTGGGTTCCACCTGAATAATATGATTAGAATCATGTACATACTTATTTAATAAAGAAACATGGAAAACATTATGTGCTTTCACTGTGGGTGGAAGTGCTAGCCGATAGGCTATTGGTTCCACTCTATCCAAAACTTCAAATTGTCCACAATACTGAGGTTCCATCTTGGCACAAGATCCCATCCTCAATGATCTTCTCCTGGGTCTAATTCAAAGATACACATTATCCCCTGCTTTGAACTCTCTATGAGTCCTTTTCAGGTCTGCATAACTCTTTTGTCTATCCTGGGATATTTTAAGATTTTGCCTGATCTGAATCACTTTTTGTTTCATTTCCTTTAGCATATCTAACCCGATTGTAACTCTGTCTACTGGGTTGTTCCAGCTGATTGGAATGTTGCATTACCTTCCATAGAGGGATTCAAAATGGCTCATTTTTAATGACTCTTGATAGCCATTGTTGTAAGAAAATTATACCAGTGGTAGGTAGTCCTCCCATTTCTTAGGTTGATGCATTACATGCATCCTCAACGTGTCTTCTAATACTTGGTTTACCCTCTCTATATTCCCATAAGTTTGAGGGTGATAGGATGTACTAAAGAGTAATTTTGTTTCAAAACCAACAAACAGAGATTTCCAAAAGTTTGAAGTAAACTTTGTATCTCTGTCGGATATAATTTCCTTAGGCATTCCATGCAATCAGAATATCTCTTTCATGAAGATGTTGGAAATATCTATTGCCTTTCAATTTGATTTGATGGGTATGAAGTGAGAAGCCTTGCTCAGTTTTTCCAAAATTACCATGATGGCATCATTCTGTTTGGTTGATCTTGGTAATCCTGTGATGAAATCCATGGAGATGGTTTCCCATTTCCATTCGAGAATTCGTAGGGTATGCTATAGTCCTGCTGGGTGTTGGTGCTCTGAATTGACTTGCTGTAATTCTAGACACTTAGCTATGTAATCAGCTAAGTCCTTTTTCAGTCTAGGCCAATAGAATAGCTTTCTAGTGGTTGTGATCATTTTCTAATAACCAGGATGACCAGTATATGGTCTTTTGTGTAGTTCATCCATTATGAACCTATTCAAGTTATCACAATTTGGAATGTATAATCTACCCTTATAATTCAACAGGTCATCATTAAGCATCTGATAACCTTCATACTTCAGCCATGTGGGCTCTTGCTTTAGGTACGATGTCACGGTCTTGAAAAATGCATCTCTTTCTTGGGCAACTTTGACCCTCTCTTTGATGTCTGATTCACTGGAACTTACAACTTCCAAGTGAACTACTTTCATACTTCTACTAAGGGCATCATCCACCCTATTCTCATTTCCTTTGATATGTTTTATTTCAAAATCAATCTCACTAAGGAGAGCCATCCACCTAGCTTGTTTCACATTGAGTTTTGGTTGGTCAAACAAATGCCTCAATCCACTATGGTCTGTCATAAGTACAAATCTCCTACCTAAGAGGTAATGCCTCCACATTTTCAGAGCATGCACTATGGTAGCCAATTCCATATCATGAGTTACATAATTGACTTCATGCTCATTCAATTTTTTGGACTCATAGCAAATCACATGTCCTTCTTGCATAAGGACTCCTCCAAGCCATTCCTTGCAGGCATCTGTACACACAAGGAAGTCTTTGTTTGGATATACAATCTTCAATACAGGTGCATTGGTTAGAAGGTATTTCATCTCTTGCATTTTTTCTTCACATTCTGATGTCCAAATGAATTTAACCTCGTGTTTATGAAGGGAGGTGATTGGGCAGCCAATCTTGGAGAATCCTTTTATGAATCTCCTATCGTATCCTTCCATAACCATAAAGGATCTGATATCAAATACATACTTTAGGGTAGGCCAATCCATGATGTATTTAATCTTTTTAGGATCAATTGCCACTCCTTCCTCAGAAATAACATGGCCTAGGTAGTGGACTTGCTTCTGGAAGAAGTCACACTTATTGAGCTTAGCATAGAGATGATGCTCTCTTAGTACTTGGAGTACTAGATTGAGATGTTCTTCATGCTCTTCCCTATTCTTGGAATAGATTAGGATATCATCAATGAAGACCAACACAAAACTATCCAAGAAATTTTTGAATACGTTATTCATTAAGCACATAAAAGTGGTTGGCGCATTGGTAAGCCCAAATGGCACCACCACAAATTCATAGTGGCCATATCTTGTCCTAAAGGTTGTATTGTGGATGTCTTCATCTTTGATTTGGACCTGATGGTATCCAGACCTCAAGTCAATCTTGGAGAATATTGTAGCACCCCTTAATTGGTAAAACAAGTCATCGATCCTCGGAAAGGGATACTTGTTCTTGATGGTCATATTATTGCGATGTCTATAATCTATGCATAGTCTA
>JASDQU011402458.1:20383-40530 GCA_032191745.1 Picea mariana | reverse complement strand
ATAGTTGTGTAACACATATTCAAATTCAGATTCTATTAATAACATAAAATTCATACATTTACCCTTTTATACAAAGGTTCATCAAATCAAACATTCACACATATTTTGTCCGCCATAGTATCTTGGCTAGTTATAGTTATATTTACAAAACGGGGGAAACAGGGGTATTACAATCCCCTCTCTCTTAAAGGAACATCGTCCTCAATGTTCTATATGTTGGTGTGCTTTGTATGTACAGAAGTAAACAAAAATGGATATGCTTGTCTCATGGAATCCTCCATTTCCCATGTAGCCTGATCTGGGCCAAAGTGTTTCCATTGCACCTTGACCCACGCAATGGTTCTTTTCATGAGTGTGGTTTCCTTCCTATCTATTATGCATTGAGGTTCTGGAAGGAACTCTCCCTCGGGTTCCACCTGAATAATATGATTAGAATCATGTACATACTTATTTAATAAAGAAACATGGAAAACATTATGTGCTTTCACTATGGGAGGAAGTTCTAGTCGATAGGCTATTGGTTCCACTCTATCCAAAACTTAAAAGGGTCCACAATACCAAGGTTCCATCTTGGAAAAATCTCCCATACTCAAGGATATTCTCCTGGGTCTAATTCAAAGATACACATGATCCCCTGCTTTGAACTCTCTAGGAGTCCTTTTCAGGTCTGCATAGCCCTTTTGTCTATCCTGGGATATTTTAAGATTTTGCCTGATCTGAATCACTTTTTGTTCCATTTCCTTTAGCATATATGGCCCAATTGTAACTCTGTTTACTGGGTTGTTCCATCTGATCAGAATATTGCATTACCTTCCATAGAGGGATTCAAAAGGGCTCATTTTTAATGACTCTTGATAGCCATTGTTGTAAGAAAATTATACCAGTGGTAGGTAGTCCTCCCATTTCTTGGGTTGATGCATTACATGCATCCTCAACATGTCTTCTAATACTTGGTTTACCCTCTCTATCTTCCCATAATTTTGAGGGTGACAGGATGTACTAAAGAGTAATTTTGTTTCAAAACCAACAAACAGAGATTTCCAAAAGTTTGAAGTAAACTTTGTATCTCTGTCGGATATAATTTCCTTAGGCATTCCATGCAATCGAAATATCTCTTTCATGAAGATGTTGGAAATATCTATTGCCTTTCAAGTTGACTTGATGGGTATGAAGTGAGAATCCTTGCTCAGTTTTTCCACAACTACCATGATGGCATCATTATGTTTGGTTGATCTTGGTAATCCTGTGATGAAATCCATGGAGATGGTTTCCCATTTCCATTCGGAAATTGGTAGGGGTTGCAATAGTCTTGCTGGGTGTCAGTGCTCTGACTTGACTTGCTGTCATTCTAGACACTTAGCTATGTAATCAACTAAGTCCTTTTTCAGTCTAGGCCAATAGAATAGCTTTCTAGTGTCCGTGATCATTTTCTAATAACTAGGATGACTAGTATATGGTATTTTGTGTAGTTCATCCATTATGAACCTCTTCAAGTCGTCACAATTTGGAATGTATAATCTTCCCTTATAAGTCAACAGGTCATCGTTAAGCATCTGATAACCTTCACACTTCAGCCATGTGGGCTCTTGCTTTAGGTACGATGTCACGGTCTTGAAAAATGCATCTCTTTCTTGGGCAACTTTGACCCTCTCTTTGATGTCTGATTCATTGGCGCTTACAGCTTCCAAGTGAACTACTTTCATACTTCTACTAAGGGCATCATCCACCCTATTCTCCTTTCCTTTGATATGTTTTATTTCAAAATCAAACTCACTAAGGAGAGCCATCCACCTAGCTTGTTTCACATTGAGTTTTGGTTGGTCAAACAAATACCTCAATCCACTATGGTCTGTCATAAGTACAAATCTCCTGCCTAAGAGATAATGCCTCCACATTTTTAGAGCATGCACTATGGTAGCCAATTCCATATCATGAGTCACATAATTGACTTCATGCTCATTCATTTTTTTGGACTCGTATCAAATCACATGTCCTTCTTGCATAAGGACTCCTCTGAGCCATTCCTTGCAGGCATCTGTACACACAAGGAAGTCTTTGTTTGGATCTACAATCTTCAGTACAGGCGCATTGGTTAGAAGGTATTTTAGCCCTTGAATTTTTTCTTTACATTCTGATGTCCAAATGAATTTAACCCCCTTTTTATGAAGGGAGGTGATTGGGCAACCAATCTTGGAGAATCCTTTTGTGAATCTCCTATCATATCCTTCCATAACCATAAAGGATCTGATATCAAATACATACTTTGGGGTAGGCCAATCCATGATGTATTTAATCTTGTTAGGATCAACTGCCACTACTTCCTCAGAAATAACATGGCCTAGGTAGTGGACTTGCTTATGGAAGAAGTCACACTTACCGATCTTAGCATAGAGATGATGCTCTCTTAGTACTTGGAGTACTAGATTGAGATGTTCTTCATGCTCTTCCCTATTCTTGGAATAGATTATGATATCATCAATGAGGACCAACACAAAACTATCCAAGAAATTTATGAATGCGTTATTCATTAATCACATAAAAGTGGTTGGTGCATTGGTAAGCCCAAATGGCACCACCATAAATTCATAGTGGCCATATCTTGTCCTAAAGGTTGTATTGTGGATGTCTTCATCTTTGATTTGGACCTGATGGTATCCAGACCTCTAGTCAATCTTGGAGAATATTGTAGCACCCCTTAATTGGTCAAACAAGTCATCGATCCTTGGAAAGGGATACATGTTCTTGATCGTCATATTATTGCGATGTCTATAATCTATGCATAGTCTAAGTGTGCCATATTTCTTTTTCAAAAAAAAAGCTGGTGCTCCCCATGGAGACACACTAGGCCAAATGTAGCCTTTTTCCCACATCTCCTTCAGTTGTAGTTTGAGCTCAACTAGCTCTGGTGTACTCATTCTATAGGGTGTTCTAGACATTGGGACTGCTCCTGGTACAAGTTATATTGAAAAATCAATATCCCTTCTTAGAGGTAGACCTGGCACCTCTTATGGGAATACATCTTTATATTCTCTCAATATGGGATGGTTCTCTACGATGGGTCTGTCATTCTCAACAAAGTTCAATACTTGTATTGCATACAAGGGAAATCCCTTTCTGCAATACTTCTTCACTTGGAGGGCTGATATTTGCCTCATTGAGACGGGCTTTTGAATCCCTTGTAGGGTTACCTTCCTTCCTTCTTTATTTTCACACTCCAAATTTTTTCTGTAATATTTCAACTTGGTTTGTGGGAAACAAACCAGTCCATGCCAATCAACAGGTCATAATATCCTAGAGGAAGTATGTTTAGGTTTTCTTGGGTGAGAAACCCACTCATGACAAATTGGTATGCTGGTATGACCTTTGTTACTTTTCTTTTGGTTCCAGTGGCTAGTTGTACCAACCATGATTTAACATGTTTAACTTGTTGCAATTTATATTTCTCAACAGTTTGAGGGGCAACATAACTTAAATTAGAACCAGGGTTAATTATTGGAAATCGTACCTTCCATATCCACCACTGAATCTTGGTGGTCAGCTTTTCTATTATCCAAGGATGCATAAATTTGTGGCAGGCTCTTAACCACATCATTGACTATGGTAGCCTCTTGGACGTTGTAGACCCTCTGAGGGTTCTATTTCCTATGCGGACAGTCCCTCAGGAAATGTTCCTCTCCATAACCCTAACATTTCAAGGTTTCTCTCTTTGTGTTATCAATCTTACTTGGAGTTTCTCTGAATGGTATATTTTCACTCTGGGATGGAAAATTTTGTTGATACACACTTTTGGAAGGAAGGCTCATCCTAGAGCTCTTTCTAGAGTTCTTAAATTTCAAGGGTTTAAAACCCTTCTTCTTGAATCCCATATTGTCTTTCTTCTTCCAGTATTCATGGGGTTCTGTCTTACTCTTGAATTTCTCATAGCAATACCTTGCCTTTCAAATAGTATCTTCTAGGGTCTTTGGATCATCAAACTCAATTCTCTCCGAGTTGGACTGAGGTAAGCCACTAATGAATAGTTTCATCTTTCCATTTTCATATTTTATGTAGGGAAAATACGTCATCAAATTGAGAAATTTGTTGACATACTCATCTATGGTGAGTTGTCCCAGCTTCAGTTCATAGAACTCCTTGGTTTTCCCATCAAAATACTTTTCTGACAGACACTTCTTCTTGAAGTATTTCTCAAATTGTTTCCATGACAAGTACTTCTCATGGACTCCTTTCACATTCCTAAGGTCCTCCCACCAAATGGAAGCCTTCCCATTCAGGTTGAAAATGGTTATTCTAGCCTTTAAGTTATCAGAGTAGTCATGGACTCTGAAGTACTTCTTCAAGCTGAGTAGCCAAAATTCTGCTTCTTCCCCCTTCTTAATCTCTCCATCGAAGGTGGGTGGTTTGTCTTTCTTGAATTCTTCAAGGTCACAACTCTTGGAATGTTTCCTCTTCCTTCCTCTTGTCTGAGAATGGGAACTAGTTTTACCACTAGAAGATTCCTTGGAGTTGTTAGTGTCCTCACTAGAGGAATCTTCCATTGAATGTCTCTGGGCTCCATGTCATGCCTTCTTCAAGGTTCTCCTTCTAGTGTGGCCACTTTCAGGACCATGCTTCTGTATCTTAGGTGAAGTTGGATTTTTCTTAGTATGATGCCTATCCACATGACCGACAGCTAGACCATGCTCCAGTTGCCTTTGTATATCTGATAGAATTTGCAGTAGAAATGAATTAATTTCTGTCTACTTTTCTTGCTCCTTGATCAACCTCTCATTGTCATCCTTATAACTCTATAACTCTGCCATGAGGCTTCTTATAGTTTCAGCCAAATTTGGAGGGGTTTCCACCACACTCCTTTCATCAGACTCTTCCTCTCTATTGTGGGAGCTCTCCCCCAACTCTTGATGTGTCACCATCCTTTAAGTTGTAATTCTCCTGTTGTTCACTGACTACTTAAGTGCAGATAATTTTTTTTTGTTAGTCACTAAGGTACCAATTCACGAACAACACATATCATTACAAGGTGAAGTCAGTTCTTTATTTGGAAACATTAGCCACCTATAGTGCAGACTTTCAAAACATCTATCAATAGTACAAGGGGTAAGGTAGGGTGTTACCCCATAAGTTCTCTAATAATATTTTTATGTGACTGACACATGAGCCCAGACAAGACAAGTGTTGTTTCCATGCTCTGATACCAATTTGTAACACACCCAACCCCTAAATACCCTTTCTAGAGATGGGGCATCAAATTTTCGCATTTCCTTTGGTTCATTTTTGGTTCCTTACTAAGCATAACCATCTTATCCTACTCTTCCGAAGTTTCCATATTCCATTAAGTGCTTAAAACAGCTAGCGGAGTCCTCCTTGTGACCTTGGGCTGAAAACCAGGAGCTAAGAGTCTACATAGTAGAGGTTTTAGCGCTTCAAAACTCTCGGGCTTTGAGAGTTCCAACGGTATTGTCGAATTTCCCATATCGCTGAATAATGGAGGAAATCAACGACCCACGTCCTTCGTCGAGATCCTATGGTTAAAAAGGGGCTCGACATTTGGCACAGAACATTATTTCTTTCTAATCCCTGAAGTCCCGAACTATCGCCACATGGAGATAGCCCTTCTACGGTCGATGTTTGAAGTTTAGCATTGAATGTCCTATGTTTCAATGTTTCGGCCTTCGATGGTTGTCGTTGGTCCATCGACCTTCGATGATTGATGATTTACGTTGAACGTTCCTACGCTTTGGTGTTTTGACCGTCGACGGTCGTCGTTCATTCATCAACTTTTGACAATCGACGATTTATGTTGAACGTTCCAAAATTATAACATGCCCCAAAATCCCTAAACTCTCGAAGTTATCCAAACTCCCGGGGTCCCGATTACATCACCAACCACGTCGGCCAGGTAGGCACAAACCAGTAACTAACACGCGGTGAGGGTCGACGGGTGACACATGTCATTCTCTAACAAGCACAATGGGTATGTGAGTTGTCCAAAACTGAGTGACATGTGGCACGTGTGATGCAGGTCCATGTCACCTAGGATGACATCATCAAGCCATGCCCTCTTAGGCTGGTAACCACCGAGGCCTTCGATCTAATGGTCGATAGGTTTCCACATAGATCCTTAGATCTATGGCTCTCATTGTTTCACGACTTCGGCCTTTGGTGCTTACTGAGCTCTCTTAACACAATTCCCCCAAAGGTGAAACCTACGAACTCGTGGATCTTACGCCACACGTCCTCCTCGACCAATGGTCAAGATCTACTCCATGAATTTGGGATTCGACGCTTGCCAAATCCACTCAACACAAATCCCCCGAAGGTGAAACCTTCAGACTCGTGGATCTTATGCCACATGTCCTTCTCGACCAACGATTTAGATCTACTCAGTGACTCTGGGCTTTGACAGTTCTCATACTTTGAAACCCTAGGCCAAATTCCTTTAGAGTACAAAGTCTCCAGACTACAAGATCTCCTGCCACATATCCCTAGATTCTATGTCCAGGATTCACTCCATCTCATAGAGCTTCGAAGGAACTTGAGCGTCCCTTACTTAGCCAAGTACGCGAACTCCCAGACATCCATGAATCTGTGGACTCATGTTCTCCCATATTCGACAGTCCATATTAACTTTGCGACTCCAACGTTTAGGAGTTTCGGGGCTAGACCTTTCCAAATCTCTCGGAGTACAACTTTGCCGAAGTGCTTAACGCATCCCCTCCTATGCCCGATCTAACAGATGAGAGTGATCCATACTGGATCCCTAGATCGACGATCCTCTTTGATTCATGACTTCGGCCTTCGTCTAATTTCGAGGGTTGTGGAGTCACAAGTCCCGAATTCCCGAAGCCAAAAGAGCTAGCTCTTTTTAGATTGGTAGAGGGTTCCTTGGCCCTGGTCACATGGGTGCTTGTGGAAAGCTTATGGGCTAGGAGAAAATAATTTTTCTGCCAATGGATTAAGAACATCATAATGAGCCCTCGGTCATATGGATGGTTAGTTTGAAGGAAAACTCCCTTCTCCCACAGACTCATACTTAACATTCCCGCTAAGTTAAACTTCATAGGGTTGGCAGGACTTAGGCATTTCAGTCAATTCTACCCCATCTCTCCTGCGGATTCACATCTCATAATTATATAGCATCAAAACTGAGATAAATTGAAAGATCATATAGATATAACAGTTTACAGAAATCACAGATCATTTCTAATAACTATTCAAATACTGAAAGACTAAATCATAAACACATAAATTTTATCATCACATCCAATATAATACACAAAGTACGAAAATACTTATCAGAACTAGAAATTTTGAAGCAACTGCTGAAAGGGGTGCATGTTTCCTCCCAACCATAGGCACAACCAATCCTACTGGATTTACCACTAACCACCCCTGAGCTATACCATGATTCTCTGAGAGAGATTCTTTCTCTTTGCTCCACAACAGTCAGGGACGAAGGTTACTCTCCTTTTCCCACATAAACTGGGCAACTGGTTTTCTATTCTCCAAGCAAGGAGGTCTGCACGAGTACTTCCTCAGTCACTTGTCAGCCTTCTTTGTTATCTTGTAGTGAAAACCTACCCCAAGCTTCTTACAACTAGATCGAGCTTACTGCTCAACTTTCCTTTCTCAACTTCAGAATCAAAGTCTCTTCACTACCCTTCTTAGGAGAGTGTTTTTCTCTATTATCCTATCTCGCAATCTGTCTCTGTTCCCCCAAATTACCTCATTCCTTGCCTTCCTAAAAAAGGTTGCGTGTGTCCAAATCCCAATTCATGGTCAGGCCTGGAAGCCTTACAGATGGGTACCCTACCCCATCTCCTCATTAACTCTTGAGGATGGCCTTCCAGCTACCATCCTAACTGGTAATTCTTTTCTGGGTCAGAGGACTATTGAGCAATTACTCTCAGTAGGTACTGTTATGGTGAGGGTCATATCAACCATACTTGGTTTCCATGCACCATCTCTCTCATAACATTCATGGTCTATCTTGGCAAACTTTCCCCCTTTCAATAGTTTTTGCAACACATATTCAAATTCAAATTCTATTAATAACATAAAATTCATGCATTGACTCTTTTATACAAAGGTTCATAAAATCAAACATTCACACATATTTAGTCCGCCATAGTCTCTTGGCCAGTTATAGTTATACTTACAAACTGGGGGAAACAAGGGTATTACACATGACATCATGGAAGCCTCTGACACTTCTATCAACCAAGGTAAATCTCAAATATATATATTTTTTCAATACGCCTCCTTCTATTCAAGTTCACCTTGCAAGAATTTTGAGTTATCAAATAAGTACCCTCCAATCCAAATACTTGTGTTCCCCTTTGGTGGAAAAATCCTTAAAACAAGCATCATCGGAAGACCTCTTGGCATAGATGGCTAAAAAACTTGACTTCCTGTCTTTTCGTTCTATCAACCTAGTGGGTAGACTAGTGTTAGTCAAATTGGTCTTGAAAGAAATTACCTCGTACCTATTTTCTATTTTAGTTTACCCAAAGTACATCTTGAAAGCTGTAAGAAATGTGCACAAAGCCTTCCTTTATGGAGGAAACAAAGAACACAAAAAGTGGGCCTTGGTTTCTTGGGAAATGATTTGTCTTCCAAATATTGCGAGAGGCTTAGGTCTACGAGATTTAGAGGTCCTAGGTAATGTTCTCGGAGCCAAAATATGGTGACAATGGATAAACAACCCCAAGACCATGTGGGTGGACTTATGGAAACAAACTATGCAAAAGATGAAACTTAAAGTCAATTGATATGCATGAACAACTCTTCTCCTATTTCCAACATTTGGAACATCAGATGGAAAAACTGAACATTGATTCAACACCATTGCTTCTAAGAAATCCGCAATGGGAAGTATGCCTTGTTGTGGGGTGATTCCTAGCAGGAGTTACCCAAATGTGAAGAGAGAGAAACCCTCCAGGATATCAAAACCACTACGTCCAATCAAGGAAAAATGACTATAGTGCACTACTAGCTCCCTGTGGTAGTGAATCAACAATGGCACATTTGCTTTCCCAAAGATTAGTGGAAGATGTCCCTAGAGAAAGGAACCACATATAACGTTTGGGACGAGTTGAAAACAAGGAAAATCTAATTCAATAATAATCCATATAAACTTTGATGGGGAAGATATGTAAGTGGTGACTTCACAATTAGAGAGGTGTATTGCATCACTATTGGCCACCAAAATCTCCCAAAGAAAGGAATGTGGAAACAAATTTGGTAGTAGAAACTATGGCTAGAGGTCTCAACTTTCCTCTAGCTGATAGCATAGAGGAACACTTTTACTTGGGACAACCTCCTCAAAAAAGGATATTCAAGACCTTTAATCTTCCCTCTTCATAAATACTAGGTAGAAACTCTAGAGAATATTTTCAACTCCTTTTGCTTTGTTTCAGAGCTACGAGACTAAGGCGAATTGATCTTCCGCGGGTCCATCTGCAACACAAATAATATCCAAGACACCATTGAAAACTAGAATCAAGGTGTCACCCAAAATCCTATTGTCAACAAAGTATGGAAATTTCTACCAGGATTCACATTATGGGAAACATGGATGGAAAGGAATAGACATATATTTAAAACATATCACTCAGACCCCAATAATGTATGGGACCACATCACTCGGGCCATACCTGAATCGATTTTAATTCAGGAATGGATGGAACAAGATTGGAAATGCAGCCCCCATGAGAAAAACATCATGATTGCCCTAGATTTATATCCAAGAAAATCACCTTACATATTGAAGCCTGCATATCCATCAAGTAGTGCACCCTCCAGTCCCCGCCCCTCTTGGTTTCATCAAATTAAACTTTGATGTGGCCTAAAAAGGAAACCTAGGAATTGCAAGATATGGAGGGATCTTCACAAATGACAATGGAAATATAATCCGAATTTATGCAGGGAATCCAAGATTAGATAGAAACAACGTGGTAGAGCTCAAAGCCTTCGAAGAAGGCCTCAATATAGACATCAAAGAAACTTTACAAAATTAGTTGCAAAGGGTGACTCATAGCTAATCATCCACATGCTAACTCACATTCAACAGGGCTCTCATATATATAAAATCTCCACCAGTTGGCATCTYRAAACCACTCTAGAGKGCATCAAAATTCTCATMAACCAAATCCCTACTCTTATCCTTTCTCATGTCCGCCTCTCAACAAACAAATTGGTGGATCGAATGACGAATGAAGGAATCCAAACTTTTTTGGACAACCTAGACAAGCCCTGGGACCCTTCTCACAATGATTCTTTAATGACAACTTGATCTGACCTAGCATCAGAGGAATACAAACTTGTTGAGGGGTCCAAGATCCTTTGACTCAATAGTAGGAACCAAACGCTACTTAGAGGCCCAATTATACTCTGTAGCATTTTATGAGTGGAATGGTTCTCCAGATCTTTCGATCTGGCCAATTTACCGATGGGATTTAGTAGTGATTGACAGGGTATCTTTCTATGAAAGTTCCTCCTTCAGGTTAAATGATTCTCTTTTTTGTCTTTTCTATTATTAGATAAGTCTGATAAAATAAGGGTGATAGTATAAACCAACTGATAGAGAAAATTATTAACTATTGAAGAATGTTGAGTTTGGGATAACCCTCATGCTTTGGCATGCAGACAACGATATTCACACCTATTACAAGTCTAGTAATAATGCGCTAACTTGCTGGTATTTCAACACTGAATGAGATAACAATTATGGAAAGAAAATATGCATGCACTAAAGATAAGTGTAAGAAAAATAGTTTCCTTAGCTCTACCATCAATCACATATTAACACAACGATTCACTTTTCATCATTTAGAACAATAGAACTTTTTACAGTATTGAAAAGATAACTTATCAATAAATTTAGAAACTCTTACTCGTTACAACATCAACTACTGAATTCAAAGATGGAAGTAGTTCCTCTTGAATCCAATCACATAACGCTTTTGATGAAAATAAAATTTGTCTCTGGCTCTAAACAAAAATTCTTAATTAAAGTTGCTCAGAAATAATTCTTTACAATTCTCAAGAAAGAGGGTCTTTCCCAAAACCATCGACCCTTCCCATGAGGTCGATCCATTTATTTATAAAGAATCACTAAATTAAAATAAATACTAAAAGTTTGTGTTAAGTAAAACAAAAGAATGACACATGGTTCTTGATGTCTTTGTTCTCTTGAGATCGTCTAGTGTTTCTACTAGAGTGGATGATTCTTATCATACTTTGACCACTTTATGAAGAGATCCCCGCATGTGTTAGCATACGAGAATTTGTGCTGGTCCATTGGGACTGAAAGAGTTTCCTTTATCTCTATTGCCCGTTCTCTATATCTGATCATCTTGGCACTTAAACACTGCATTACTGCGCTAGCCTTGATCGGGTGTTCCATAAAATTATTTACCTCACCTGGTGTCATGCTCACCACCTGTGCGATCTTTTCTTCCCATGCTGAGTCATGTTCTCCGTGTCATTTGACTATGTCATGCAAATCAACAAAGTCTTCAGGTGAGCCGAACTCTAGAAGGCCAATGTCTTTCATCTCTCGATTGATCTTCTCCCAACTTTTCTCAAAATTGGCCCACATTTCTTGTATCTTTCACTGAGGTTACTGGACCATACTTACCCAGTATTCGACTGCCTTCTTGATTCAGGATATGTTGCTAGCCATCAACACTCAGATGACATTCTCTTTTGCGTCTTAGCCTTTCTGTACTGCACTGATATAATCGATTCTCTCCAAAGCTTGGTATGCCTTTTCATACCATCTCTCCACGTCTTTACATGTTTCCATCCCCATGATAGTGTCTTCTTGAAAATTGGCTATGCACGTGGTGAAGATATTTCTTTTGCTTGTGAATTGTGTGTATGCTTCTCGGAATTCACTCTTAAGGAAAAGTGCTTCTTGCGTTGAGTCCTGGTAATATTCCGCTAGATGGCGCAGATGGTCCAACTCCTTCTTTGCAACGACCAGTTCCTTTTCATCCCATCTTGTTCGATCCAACGTGGCATCATTTATAGACATTCCCACGCCAATTAGCTCAGTCATCTTCGCATTTTCCGTGCTGAGAAGCGTTTCTTCTGTGGTGATGAGTAGTGTGTTATCCAACATGAGCCTCCTTTTCTTGGTTGTCCTTCTCATTATAGCTTTCCTCTTTCTATCATAAGCAATCGCCTATATATTGGAGACCTCATCCATGAGCTCAGGGATCTATTGGTCTCCCCATGTCAGAGTGTTGCCCAGGCTTCTTGCCCTATATATTTGTTCTAGGACTGGCTCTTGTACTTCTTTGACAGGGGAAACTTTTGTATGTTCTAGTGACTTGACCTCCTGCTAGTGTTCGTTGGATGGTGGAGTGTCATCCTTATATGGGGAGATGGTCATAGGCTCAACACTAACTTGGTGATCAGTTGTTGAGGTTCCAATCTCTAGCTACTGCAATTCCTCTTCTTGCTCACCAGATCCTAGCTCATCCTTGGAGCTATCTTTTGGAGTCCTTGATAGGTCGAGAAATTCAGTGTCTAGGATACTCTTGGCCTCATGGTCTCCCTACAGAGGGTTTAGAATCGAAGCATCAGGAGTTGGAGTAGATGTTCCCTCCAATTGTTTTTCCTCTATGATTGGTACTAGAGTTATAAGCGAGACATCCGAGCTCTCTTCATCATCATAGATGGTAATCAAATCAAAGAGAATGTTAGGCACACCCGTTTCACCTGATGTTCTTGGAATCTCCTACTGGGCTGGAATAATCACCGGTGATCTGGCTTGTGGTGACGAAACTCTGGGGTTTTCTGGATCAGTGGTTCCCTCCAATGGGGTTGATTCTGAGCCATTTAGCTCCTCTCCGATGTTGATTGTGTTGATAGGGGTCATCCTTATAGGTTCTAACAGTTGGGGATCATTTTCTAACTTCTAGATGACTCTTTGGGCTTCTTCTAACAACAACATCCCCCTCCTCTGTGCCTCTATGGCTTCTACTGCTATGTTCTCTTCCCTATCCCTGAGGGCTTCTTGAGCTGTCTGTTCTATCATTTCAACTTGCTCATCCATACTCATCGCTTTAAATATAGTCATATTTGGGTTAGAATTTCTTTGTAGCACCTCCTCCCAGTCCTAAACACATTCTGTAAATATTTCGTCTTCAAAATTATCATGTGCGTATGGCCAGTAGGAGGAGACTTGTGATGCATGTTGAAGTACTAGGCCTCTAGGGTCATGTTTGCAAAATCGGCCTATGGGGAATCTATATTCAAGCTATCTCAAACCCTCTTATTTATCTTGTGAAGTATCCTTCACCATGTAAAACCCTATATTGAAACCATAGGGTATGAATGCTCGCTTCTTGTATTTAACCAGAGTGGCATTATAGCCTTGCAGGATGGTTTGGTAATAGATTTCTCCCACAGCGAGCCGGTATGGGACGTGAGTGGGGAGTAAATGTGGTGCACCGGTGGCCCAAAACACCCTGATATAAGTCATGGTTTCCTCTAGGTACCAGTGGCCTACGTTTGAGATCATTTTCTTGGTCGCTGCCAAAAGTCTTGGGCATTCTTTCTTAAAAATAATAAAATAGACCCGAGCTATAAATTCATCGTAGATGAGAGAATAGGATTTTTTGTACCTGTTTTCCCATAGAATGATGAAGTAGACATGTACAGGTAGCTCAACGACATGCCAACTCATATTCATGCCTGCGAAGATGTTCCTTGCGTAGATTACGTCTAGTAGGAATGATGCCATGTGAAAATCATGTGTTTCTCCATCCTTTGGTGTATGGGCCTACAATATATTGGTGCTCAATTGTTTTGAAAAGATGGATCCCCAGTTGAAGCTACTCCCAAAGATGGCCACTGTGTATGCCAGGGGCATCCATGCCTCTAAAAACTTGGTGCAATCCTTCTCCCTGTACAATCGACACATTAGATCCATTAAATAAATGTATGGCTCCCTTAGGTTTGTTGTTCCATACCAGCTGTTGCTCTATTTTGTGAATTTTTTGTCTTCCTTCCACCACGAGGCCATCAATCTGTTGGTGTCATGGAACTCATATAATTTTACTATGAAATCAGTGTTTAATCGCTCCTCCGGGTCCCTGAGCTTGTAGTATTTCTGGACCTCTGTTGGGAGAAAAACATTGATGCATCCTCCATTCTCATCATTGACTAGGCACTTCATTTTGTTCGTATGGTCAATTATCCACCCCAGGGTCTCAATACAGTGTAAGACCAGGGTTCGACAGGATACCATATATAGGCATGACTGTCGGATGTTTGGAAAAATTTAGTCGTCGAGCGTCCTTACATCCGGGTCGCTGTAGGGGATAAATTCTGGGTAATCTTCCCGATTAATCCTGTTGAACAAATATCCCCACTGCGAGAGCATTATGTTTTACTCAGTGCTTGCCTCTGTGTCTCCAAATACAGGGGGCTAGGCAAATTCCTTCTTAGTAGACGTTCTGATGACGGGCTTCGCTTTAGTAGCAAACTCCAACTGCCTCGCAACCCCAAGAGAAGATCCTTCACCGACCTCTACTTCTTTCAATTTTGGTGCCTTTGGCAAACGTCTAGTCATTGGCTTCCTTGGAGACATTTTCTTGCAGAAAGAGTCAGACACCATATTGAAAAGATGATACTGATATATAAATAAAATGCGATCGTCGAAATGATAAAATCAATACATACCTCTTCTTTGCAATATCTTAACTTGGTTTTGAAATTCTGAGAATCGAGTGAAACTCTTGAGATGCTCTTTTCGCTCCTTTGATTGCTCTGCTCTGAGAAACTTGTGTAAAAAATGTTGGGGTTCGAAACTGTCTTAGAAATTTAAACAAAAAGAATACTTACCTTGTTGCATCAGTTATTCAATTTGGGGCGTAAATTTTGTTTTACACAATCCATCACCAAGATCCGCATTATGATCGGGATTAAATGCGGTCGTAGGCTGGTGGTGCAGTAGTGGGCTACGTTGTGGTTCATCGGCAATTTGAAAATTCTTGCTATTTGGTTGGAGCATGAGACAACAATGTATGTGAAGAGAAACATTAATTGGCCTATTAAATGACATAATCCGATCTTATTTTGTGTCAAAAACATCCCATCATTCTGCTAATTTGAACGAGTTGATCAGGGGTTAGCGTTTTTCTTAGACAATGTTCGTTGATATATTTTGGAAAAAGATCCTATGCTGATCCATTTGGCCGTACAACACTGATGTGGAAATGATGACCTAGAAGCACGACTAGGACACATGGAAATCTAAGGTGACTCCAGATGAAACTAGGCCTTACGAATTGCCTATGCTGCAAAGACACATGGCGTTTGAATTTGGCTCCTTCGCCTAAGGGTTTATTCAGAATCATGGATTTTCGTTAAATATGTGATTTGAAAAACAGGTCCTATCCCACCAATGTCAAAGAATTATCAAGGATTAGTGATCGAAGAGATGTTGAAACAAGTGTTCCCGTAGTACCCCCCTTGAAACTTGTCGATGCCAAAAATGCATCGATGATCGGTGCTCGACGATGTGTCAATGCGAAAATTTCCACAATTTAAATTTTTGGGATTTCACCAAATATGAACAATGCATAAGTAATCGGTGATCGAAGGTTCATTATGGCCCATGTTAGTGTTTTTCCCTTTCATATTTCGCCGACACTGATGGGATATCGACAATTTTCTGAAAACTTTTTCGCGAACATAGTTAGAAATCAATGCACTCCTTCTTTGTTTTTTCCCGATGCTGATGATACATCGATGATTATCGTTGCTACATGGTCATTTCGCTACTCGGATTTATCCTATGCCAAAAATAGGTGCGTGGGTCACAATTTTAGCTATGAATTCTTAGTTAAAATGCCAAGTTCTTTTTAGAGAAAAAGTTTCAATTCAACAGGTCCAAATAAATTTGAATGTGATCGATGATGGGACATGGAAAAAAAACCTAATCATCCCCTACACAACGGACTCAATTCAAAAATAAGAAAAAAAAAAGAATACAAGTGTTACCCAAAAGAAAAAAAAATTCAAAAAGCTTTTAGGGTGTGTTGAGCGCTCAAAAAATAGCTACTCTCAGGGTGAAAACAGAATCTGTGCTCCTTCCTTCGGGCTTAGCTTGTGCAGAAGTTGGTTGAGAAACTAACTTGATTTTATTTCATTAGAGTATTTACTATCCATGCATGTACAAATTTCCGAGTTCGTGAATCTAGGTCCGCCTATAGAGTTCAGCCCTTTTCCCACCTCCGTTCCTCTTGACCATGACCCACGACCCTCTTTAACAATATTCGGGTAAGGAATTCACTGGCTCGAGGATGTTTTAGTTATCATTATTCCCTCTCTATGGTGTTTCTCCGCTGCTAGCAAGCGTCCATATCCCCGGTGGAGTCACCTCGACGTCACAGACCTTGCTCCGCTGCCAGTGAGTGTCCATAGCCCTGATGGAGTTATCTGCATACCCTCTTCGACTTTGCACTCCTTTTAATATAATTTATTTTTTTCTAGAAGAAATTCCATGAGCGAGTTGGAGAGGAGGACGTTTGTTATCTGCAAGGTGAAATTGTTAAGGTGAAATTATTCCTAGCTCCGTCTAGAGGTACATGTGATCCTTTCCAACTAGCCATCTCTCCCTTTGGGCTTTACCAGACCACCAGGTGGATATTTCATCGCTTACCAAGGTTTTCTGTTTTGAAAAGACAAGATATTGATTTCCTTTAAGAAATTTGTATTTTCCCAACGTCTCTTATGTTGCACGTAAGCGTAAGTTAGGAGTGGAGTTTGTTGCACCATATTTATTAAAGTCGACCAATGCTTTATGGAGCAAACCTTAATGACAAGAAAATACCAAGCAAAAGAAAAGACAAAAATAAAGAGGAATTTTCAATCATCCTACCCTAAACCTACACATTTATTATGATAAAAATATATGCTAAAAGAAACATGAAAAAGACATTTTTTTTTAACAGAAGTATTGTTTTAGGGCTTGGCCATTCACTAGGAGGGTGTCGGGTTCCCCCATTAGATTTTGCAACTGGTATGTGCCTGCCCCATTATTCTCAAATACCTGGAAAGGTTCGAGCCAAATATTTTGAAATTTGGAATGCTTTCCCTTAGGTTCATTTGCTCCATCCCATTTTAGGACTAAGTATCCTACTTCAAAACTCTTCTGTTTAGCCTTATGCTTGTCAAACCATATTTTAACTATCTACTGATGAGCAGTGAACTTAGATTTATCTTTCTCCCTTTCCTCTTCAAGCATGAGTATGGTATCAATTATTTGTTGAATAACTGATGAGGGTTGTCCTCTTGAATCCTGAGAAAACTGCAATAATGGAAGATACAACCCATTTGGGAGAATGGCTTCTTGTCCATATACTAGAAAGTATGGAGAGTTTCCCATAGCTTCGTTGGGTGTTACTCTATCTCCCCATAAGGCATTATGAAGAAATCTATTTCAATTCCTTTGATTGTTTGCGACTGTTTTCTTCATGACCCTCACTAGGTTTTTATTAGTTAATTCTGCCACCCCATTTCCTTGTGGGTAGTAGTTTGCAGAGTATCTTATTATGATCCCTTTGTCCAGAGCGAACTCTGTTAATAGAGTAAAAGAAAAGTAGGCAGCATTGTAAAAAATGAGAATGGAAGGCATCCCAAACCTTATGATCAGCTATTTTTCTATGAATTGGATTACAACCTTTTTGTTCATGTGAGTTAGAGGGATGGCCTCTGTCCATATTGTGAAATAATCTGTAGCAGCAGTTAGTATATATTTATGTTTTTTTGAAGAATTCAGAGTAATATCCCCTATGGCATCTAAACCATGTTGCTTGAACGGTCTGGATATGGTTACTGGTTGGATTGGGATATCTTCCCTCTTTTCTCTACCAACACTCATTTGACAACATTTACAATTTCTAGCGTATGTATGAGCGTCCCTAAATAGAGTAGGTGAGTAATAACTAGCTCTTAATATTTTGTGAGCTGTGGTATCTCTTGCAAAGTGTCCACCTACAGGACCATCATGGAACTCCCTTAGAACCTTTTTTTCATCTTCATGTTCGAGACATCTTAGGACTACTCCATCATAATTCACACAGAAAAGTATTGAATTTATGAGGCGATATTGTACATATTTTAGCCTGAGAGCTCTCCTTTCCTTAGGGTTTAGGTTTTATGGGAAAGTCCCATGATGTAGGAGGTAAATCAAGTTTCCATACTGAGATTATTTCCCTTGGGGAATGTATAAAGATTCACTGCACCATAATGCTAATTCATTCTCCCACCCGGGGTCTTCATTTATTAGATCTCGGGCTTTTGCGACCAATTTACACAATCCTTGTCCCTTAAATAATATGGGTTTTATATCTAAATCAAATTATTGGACAACTGCCATCCAATTTCCCCTTCTCTCTCCCATCTCCTGTTGAGTGAATAGGGATTGGATTGCAGGATGAGGCACGGTGACTTTGGTGTGATTTTTCAGGATGCAAGATCTGAAATGTTTCACTGATTTCTATACTGCATAAACCTGTTTTTCTATATCCGGGTAGTTCAGTTGGGATCCTTGGAGATTAGTGCTTGTTAGCGCTCTGTAATTTGCCTAAGGCTACAGAGGCAATCATAGAGGTAACCTCGAACCACTTCGAGTCTTGGATCTAACCCTCCAAGACTCAAAGAGGGATCTCTCTTTCTGAATTAACTTGGTATGGAATAGGACAGATGTTAGGCTAGCTATGAAAATAGTGAAAGTATGGGGTTGGGGTTTTTAAATGGTCGTTTTGGGACAACAAGGAGGGCCATTGGGAAAATGGGGTCTGCGCTTAAATATGTGATTGATTTCTCAGATCTAGACAAAGCTTTTACACAGGGCAAGGTAGTGGAAGTGTTGGATCGAATTGAGTTTTAATGGTGTCGATTTTAGGAAGAACTAGGGGGGAAAAAAAACCCAGCAAAGGAGCAGCTAAGAATTCTTGAACTGAGATTTAGTAGAAAACATAAAGATTATCAAATAATCAGATGCAGAGTATCTGCTGATAAATTCTTCTCTATTACTATCATTTGATAATGAGAAGTTGAAAACAAAGTGAATAGAGGACAGGAAAATACTTTAACAGAGGAAAAACACCACCAATACATCCGCACAGGAATCCTGTGAAAAGCATGTCCTATTACTGATCAATCATTAAAAATTACATAAAAAGTTTCAGGCCAAACATGGCCCACTGTCCAGCAAAAAGGGAAAAGACTTCGGGTCCAGCCAAAAGAAAAACATTCTACTGCTAAAAACCCACTCACACAAGTCGAAACCCTCTCCCCTCAGCCCAGTCGAACCCCCTCTTTGTTTTTTACATCTACATAAATACAAAAATTGCTATCAGTCCCCCCCGACTTGCGCTTTAATTCAGCTTTCTAAAAATAGAGAAGCAGTTACAATCCTCTTGACATCTGTAGGCTGTCTCCTATAACAAACAAGACAACAAATCCCAGGAAAGTTGATTGGGTAACTGCTGTTTGAACACCTGGAGTTTTTTAGGATTTGTTGGCGAACAAACTTTAATAGCATCAAAAACCAACGAATGCTGAAGTCATGGAGTGCTTGATCTTGTTGGAGACTGGCTGAAGGTTGTTAGGATCTGCTAGAAGCTGGAGAATCGATACTCCAACTACTGCCTGAAAAATAGGGAAACTATGCCACTTGTTATCTAACTGCCAGGTGTTCACTGTAGATGAACTCCCTGTTTGCCATATGTTTCAGTCAATGACCAAAGCTGGGATATTTTGCCAATGAGGATATTTTTCCAACGAGCAAGGATCCTTCCAAATGACACTGTGACACTTGTATAACAACTTTTAAGTGTACCCTCCATGGTATTATAGGAGTAAAGAACTCGCCAAACCATATTCTGCAACAATAAAATTTGACAGTCATTTACGGATAAACATTGATGTTCATCCCCTTCAGCCATCCTACTTGATTTCATTTCCTCCAGTCTCCTCCTGCATGTATGAAGTCCATAATGTGAGGTTATCATGAAGCAGCTGCATTATCAGAGTGCTACCCTTGTAAGATTCTTCACCTAATGTATCGAGCTCTGCAATTGCCTCATCAAATGCCTGCTTGGCAAGCGTACAGGCACGATCTG
>JASDQU011402458.1:0-20363 GCA_032191745.1 Picea mariana | reverse complement strand
TGCTTTCAGCAGCTTCCTTCCCTTGCCTTGGTTGCATCTGCCTCTATGTTAGCATCTGTGTTGCCTTCAATAACATTTCCCTTTGTAGTGTAATAATTTTGAGATTGAGTCCAGCACTGAGTAAAAGGATCATACCCTGCTTCAGCTGCCTCAGAGGACTCAACCTTGTAGGCACTTTCATAACCTGTTAAAGTGTCGTTAACCTGAGAATTTAAAACAGAGAAGCCAACCTTGCAGACATTCAAATCAACTCTCACAGGGGTGTCAACAGTAGAAACACTCTCGTCAATAGCCATGGGTTTTTCAAACATGCTGATGCTTTCATCTCTTGATCCAGGTTCATCATCATCGCAGACACTACCATTAACAACCATAGTAGCCTCAACACTGGGGAAAACTTTATCAACTGCCAGATTACAATCTAAATTGCATACAATCTTATCAATTGTAATGGTGTGAAAACAGTGCCCTTGTTCAACCCAAATTCCTCCCAAACAACCATGGCATCCTGATTAATCCCTTTTCTACCTTGCAGTTCCTTTTTTGCCATCATATTCATTACTGTATTGATACATAACTCATGAATCACAAATAACACTTGGCAGTGCAGGGAGAGCAGATAGCAAAACTGCACAGAAATACTATACAAAGAATTGTGATTATCAATGGTTTCTTTCTGTTGATATACTAGAGGCAATGTCATCTTCCATAGGTTTCATCGATTGCCCCATACAAGAACGAGCAACTTACTCGAATAGTTTCTCTATTTCAGGAGCACAGTGCATGAATCCAAGATTCCAAAAGTTATAGCATGGATTCTTTATAAGTTTAATTAAAGTAATGAGTAGGCCCCATGAATGAGGTCTATTTACTATCAATCGTTCTAACAATACTCTTGTTATCTGTTCTTGGATAATCTCCTGATTTGCTTCTGCAAAAAGATAGAGCAACACACATGAAAATTAATGGGTATGGTTATTTGGGTACCGCAATTGATTGGAAACTGCGTTAAGAAACAAGTATCGACCTTCTGTATCCAGATCTAATATCAATCTCTGAAATATGTCCATTTGGGCACTATGAGTTATAGGTGCTATTGGCACTGCAAGCTGTTGAGGTGTGGTTTTGCTCTGCAATTGTTGAATGGCCTGCATTCCTACATAGAGCACCAGATAATTAATTAAAGGAACATTATATCGTGTTCCGGTAGATAGAGCATCATGTTGAGGAAGCAACACCCGCTTCTTCAAATCAATTATAAATATAGACATTGGCTGGCGTGTTTTTAGATATTCATCGAACTCTGATTTCAAGAATCTGGTGCATCCCATCTTTTGTATATGGCTATGTCGAATCGATGAGAAGGCGATCTGGTACATCCCTCGGACACCTGTGCAGTCACCTTGGCACACGATCTCCTACTACATATGACGCATCAAAGCCTGGACCTGCACACATTGACCGTCATCGCCTAGCTATGACCTGACACATAACCCCTGGTCGACACCTGGGCGCACAGGGTAACTGTGTGTTTTTTATTTTTAAAGTTTTGGGGGACTAATCCCACATGCATGCGGTAAACCGAACTTGTGGCGTTTATATGAGCCAAGAGACACATGGTCTTTCGATGAAGTAAGCCCAAGGCTTGGGATTTGGGATTTGGTGTTGGCGCTGGTGCTGGCTTGTGTGTTTGTTGTTGGTGCATGACATGGTTATCCTTGATGTTGAGTATTCGGAGGGTTGGCCCTAGGCCAATATAAATTTTGCTAAAAATATTGTCAAATTTTTGCATAAAACTCTGCATACAGGCTGAGGGGCCACTTTTTTGCTAAATTCACCAAACATAGATTATAAATACCCAAATTAGGCTAATAAACCCAACTTTTCATTTACCCACAAGAATAACAATTTTTCCTTTCAAACCACTTCACAATTTGTTTTGCTAAAAATGCACCGGAATTTTCCTTGAAGCTCGCGTTCAGGTACTCGTCTTATGCTTGGATAGTGTTGAGCGCTTTTTGCCACCTTCATCATGCGTCATGAGGAAAAGCATATGCCTGAAATAGATAAATATTATTCAGAACACTGATTCCCTATTATATAGGGTTCTAACATAGGCTCCACCTGGGGAAGATAGCTCCGAAGGAGGTGTCTAGAATCCATAGAACTCTGAAATCCGTCGACCAACTGATCATTGGGCTGCCCCCAAACTGTAAACTGAAAATAAAACCATGAAGAGATGAAAAAGAAAAGATGCTCATTCTGTTGAGCTTATTGGCACATTCCTACCTACCCTAATCTACCTCATAATTTTGTTGAATCAGGTAATACAAAAATGCCAATGGAGCCAACCCAGCAGTTGATCCCATGCTTGGGTTTCCTCATCATGCTTGATGAAAATGAAAACTGAAAAATGTAATGACAACTGGTGATGGCTCGGGTCCTTGTAGAAGAAACATGATTGAACAATTATACTGAAAAAGAGATCCATATAATTTGCAACCGGGTCAATAATTATATGATCTATTTGTTGATTCTCCAGGTATTCATTTAGCATTTTATAATGGATAAGTTTCCCATTCGTGTCCTCAATATCAGACCATGACTGCAACTATTCAATTTCAGACTTATGCTTGCAAACAACATATTCATCAATCAAAAAATCGAAAGATGATACAATATCTTTTGGTTTTGGAGATGTAAGATTTTCATAAAATTGTTTTGGATGTTGGAAACTATAAGACTGAATCTAAGTATTCAAAAGCTCAATATCCTTTTCAAGTCTTTCAGAAAATAGCTCGAGAACACAAATTTTAATTTCATGAGAAAAATCTTTCGATTTCCAACAATGAAACATGGCTGTTAACGAAACTTCATCAATTTGAAAATCTGCTAACTCATCCCTGAATTCTTTTATAGCTTCACAATACATAGGATTTTCCACATACCCTATCATCTTGAAGCATCATCAAGGCTTTGAAATATGGATTCTTAAGCAGTAGATTCGCTTGTGAACTTTGAAGCTTGGGATCTTGAACAATGGAGTCGCCAGGTGAATGGTACAGCCTTCTTGTGTTTGGATTTTGTTCACCATCAGAAGTCAAATATGAACTTGAAGTGCACCTCTGGAGAAGTTCCCCAGTGGAGTCGCCAAAATGTTAGCACTTGGTAAATTTCCTAGAGGTTGAAACAGAAGAAATCTATGAAAGGTAACTTATCCAACCACTTTTAAAGCTGGGATCTAGCCCTTCCAGCTTCAGAGAGGGATCTCTCTTTATGATTTAGCTTTGTTTTTAACTTTATATGTTAGGATAGGTAAAGAAATAGGTAGGTTTTGTTGTAAAGGTGTTTTTGAATTGGTTGAGACAGTTTACACATCCATTGGGCTATGGAGGTCTGTGTTTAAACAAAATATGAAATACAACCAAAAACGTGAAGGAATATTTCCACAGGGAGAGATAATATACTCACTGGATCTTTTAGTAGCTTAAATGATGGACAGAAGAAAAGATGAGAAAGATAAATTCAACTAAGAAGCAGTTAATAATTTCTTAATTGAAATCACCAGAAGATAAACACTAAAATATTTTGAGTCAGAAACAGGGTATCTAAGATAAATCCTGCAACATTCGTTACTCTTAAAGATTAGTTTCAGAAAAGAATATGATCATAAAGCAAGAAATACATTCAACATTCGAGAATAAACATCACCAGTGAATACAATCAAGAATCCTGTAAAAGTGCCTCCTTTTATTAATGGCCGATCTCTCGGTACAGTCTGATAGCGTCAGGGTGTGAAGTTTTCCCCAATGGAGTCGCCAAAAATGTTAGCGCTCTGTAATTTTCCTAAGGCTGCGGAGGCAATCACAGAGGTAACCTCGAACCACTTCGAGTTTTGGATCTAACCCTCCAAGACTCAGAGAGGGATCTCTCTTTCTGAATTAACTTGGTATGGAATAGGACAGATGTTAGGCTAGCTATGAAAATAGTGAAAGTATGGGGTTGGGGTTTTTAAATAGTCATTTTGGGACAGCAAGGAAGGCCATTGGGAAAATGGGGTCTGCGCTTAAATATGCGATTGATTTCTCAGATCTAGACAAAGCTTTTACACAGGGCAAGGTAGTGGAAGTGTTGGATCGAATTGAGTTTTAATGGTGTTGATTTTAGGAAGAACTAGGGGGGGGGGAAACCAAGCAAAGGAGAAGCTAAGAATTCCTGAACTGAGCTTTAGCAGAAAACATAAAGATTATCAAATAATCAGATGCAGAGTATCTGCTGATAAATTCTGCTCTATTACTATCATTTGATAATGAGAAGTTGAAAACAAAGTGAATAGAGGACAGGAAAATACTTTAACAGAGGAAAAACGCCACCAATACATCTGCACAAGAATCCTGTGAAAAACATGTCCTATTACTGATCAATCATTAAAAATTACATAAAAAATTTCAGGCCAAACATAGCCCACTATCCAACAAAAAGGGAAAAGACTTCAGGTCCAGCCAAAAGAAAAACATTCTACTGCTGAAAACCCACTCACACAGGTCAAAACCCTCTCCCCTCAGCCCAGTCGAACCCCCTCTTTGTTTTTTACATCTGCATAAATACAAAAATTGCTATCAGTCCCCCCCGACTTGCGCTTTAATTCAGCTTTCTAAAAATAGAGAAGCAGTTACAATCCTCTTGACATCTGTAGGTTGTCTCCTGTAACAAACAAGACAACAAATCCTAGGAAAGTTGATTGGGTAACTGCTGTTTGAACACCTGGAGTTTTTTAGGATTTGATGGCGAACAGACTTTAATATCATAAAAAACCAATGAATGCTGAAGTTGTGGAGTGCTTGAGCTTGTTGGAGACTTGCTGAAGGTTGTTAGGATCTGCTAGCAACTGGAGAATCGATACTCCAACTACTGCTTGTAAAATAGGAAAACTATGCCACTTGTTATCTAACTGCCAGGTGTTCACTATAGATGAACTCCCTGTTTGCCATATGTTTCAGTCAATGACCAAAGCTGGGATATTTTGCCAACGAGGATATTTTTCCAACGAGCAGGGATCCTTCCAAATGACACTTGTATAACAACTTTTAAGTGTACCCTCCATGGTATTATAGGAGTACATAACTCTCAAAACGATATCCTGCAACAATAAAATTTGACAGTCATTTACGGATAAACATTGATGTTCATCCCCTTCAGCCATCCTACTTGATTTCATTTCCTCCAGTCTCCTCCTGCATGTTTGAAGTCCATAATGTGAGGTTATCAAAAAGTAGCTGCATTATCAGAGTGCTATCCTTGTAAGATTCTTCACCTAATGTATCGAGCTCTGCAATTGCCTCATCAAATGCCTGCTTGGCAAGCATACAGGCACGATCTGGTGAATTCAAAATTTCATAATAGAATACGGAAAAGTTAAGGGCCAATCGTAATCTGATAGGGTGAGTTGGAGCCAACTCTGCAATTGCAATGTCCTGGGCTGCCTTGTATGCCAGCAATGTGCTTTCAGCAGCTTCCTTCCTCTGCCTTCGTTGCATCTGCCTCTATGTTAGCACCTGTGTTGCCTTCAACAACATTTCCCTTTGTAGTGTAATAATTTTGAGATTGAGTCCAGCGCTAAGTAAAAGGATCATACCTTGCTTCAGCTGCCTCAGAGGACTCAACCTTGCAGGCACTTTCATAACCTGTTAAAGTGCCATTAGCCTGAGTGTTTAAAACAGAGAAGCCAACCTTGCAGACATTCAAATCAACTCTCACAGGGGTGTCAACAACAGAAACACTCTCGTCAATAGCCATGGGGTTTTCAAACATGCTGATGCTTTCATCTCTTGATCCAGGTTCATCATCATCGTAGACACTACCATTAACAGCTATAGTAGCCTCAACACTAGGGAAAACTTCATCAACTGCCAGATTACAATCTAAATTGCATACACTCTTATCAATTGTAATGGTGCGAAAACAGTGCCCTTGTTCAACCCAAATTCCTCCCAAACAACCATGGCATCCTGATTAATCCCTTTTCTACCTTGCAGTTCCTTTTCTGCCATCATATTCATTGCTGTATTGATACATAACTCTTGAATCACAAATAACACTTGGCAGTGCAGGGAGAGCAGATAGCAAAATTGCACAGAAATACTATACAAAGAATTGTGATTATCAATGGTTGCTTTCTGTTGATATACTAGAGGCAATGTCATCTTCCACAGGTTTCATTGATTGCCCCATACAAGAATGAGCAACTGACTCGAATAGTTTCTCTATTTCAGGAGCACAGTGCATGAATCCAAGATTCCAAAAGTTATAGCGTGGATTCTTTATAAGTTCAATGAATTTAATGAGTAGGCCCCATGAATGAGGTCTATTTACTATCAATCGTTCTAACAATACTCTTGTTATCTGTTCTTGGATAATCTCCTGATTTGCTTCTGCAAAAAGATAGAGCAACACACATGAAAAGTAATGGGTATGGTTATTTGGGTACCGCAATTGATTGGCAACTGCGTTAAGAAACAAGTATCGACCTTCTGTATCCATATCTAATATCAATCTCTGAAATATGTCCATTGGGGCACTATGAGTTATAGGTGCTGTTGGCACTGCAAACTGTTGAGGTGTGGTTTTTCTCTACAATTGTTGAATGGCCTGCATTCCCACATAGAGCACCAGAGAATTAATTAAAGGAACATTATATCGTGTTCCGACAGATAGAGCTTCATGTTGAGGAAGCAACACCCGCTGCTTCAAATCAATTATAAATATAGACATTGGCTGGCGTGTTTTTAGATATTCATCAAACTTTGATTTCAAGAATCCGGTGCATCCCATCTTCTGTATATGGCTGTGTCGAATCGATGAGCAGGTGGTCTGGTACATCCCTCGGACACCTGCGCAGTCACCTTGGCACAGGATCTTCTACTACATATGACGCATCAAAGCCTGGACCTGCACACGTTGACTGTCATTGCCTAGCTATTACCTGACACATAACCCCTGGTCGACACCTGGGCATAGAGGGTAACTGTGTGTTTTTTATTTTTAAAGTTTTGGGGGACTAATCCCACATGCATGCGGTAAACCGAACTTGTGGCGTTTATATGAGCCAAGAGACACATGGTCTTTTGATGAAGTGAGCCCGAGGCTTTGGCTTTGGGGTTTGGTGTTGGCACTGGCGCTGGCTTGTGTGTTTGTTGTTGGTGCATGACATGGTTATCCTCGGTGTTGAGTATTCGGAGGGTTGGCCCTAGGCCAATATAAATTTTGCTAAAAATATTGTCAAATTTTTGCATAAAACTCTGCATAAAGGCTGAGGGGCCACTTTTTTGCTAAATTCACCAAACATAGATTATAAAAACCCAAATTAGGCTAATAAACCCAACTTTGCATTTACCCACAAGAATAACAATTTTGCCTTTCAAACCACTTCACAATTGTTTTTGCTAAAAATGCACCGGAATTTGCCTTGAAGCTCGCGTTCAGGTACTCGTCTTATGCTTGGACAATGTCGAGCGCTTTTTTCCACCTTCGCCATGCGTCATGAGGAAAGACATATGCCTGAAATAGATAAATATTATTCAGAACACTGATTCCCTATTATATAGGGTTCTAACAGTGCTCATAAAAGATATAGGTGCCTCATTGTTGTCATCATCTTTATGGGTCAATACTGCAGCCAAGGACTTGTCAGAGGCGAAAGTATAGAGGAAAAAACCTTTACTAAAATCGAGACTTCGTAGCACCAGATATTATTTTAAGATAATATAAGATTAATATATTATTTTATGTGAAAATAAATACTCCGATAAATTTTAAAGACTAAATAAATACTAGTGTGTTACATAAATAACTGCACTGTAATAACGTTCTTTAAAAATTCTTTGGTGCACAACTTAACACTGGAAGCACCGATGCGCTATTAGTAGAGCGCACTGTTATATAGTTAAATAAAAAACATTTACACACCAATGTAGAATAGTGTCCAAAAATATATTCTGGTGCACTCCATTGTATCATGTTGACCAGTGCACACCAGTGCTCTAATATGGAACATCGGGTTAGGGTTAATTTCCAAATTTATGCGGTGTGCTATGTAAAACTGGCCGCACCAGGGTGTCTATTATTATACTGCACTCTGTCATGCTTAAACAAAAAAATTCGCACCGTTGTGTTTTTTCAAAAAATGTACGGCAGTGCGCTATGTAGTAGTAAACGCACCGGTGTGTACCCATGCCCAAAAACACGTGCATCGTGCTAGGGTTATTTTTTTTTTAAATAAAATTGATGTGCTCAGTAAACATATACTCCTTGATGCAGTTGGTCATTAGGCACATCAGAACAGGTTTTTATAAAAAATCCATTTCCAACGGTACAAATCATTTTTATCATTTTCAGTGTTGTAGAGCTCAAAAGCACCAGTGCAAACTTTGCCTATTTGAAGCGCCTTGTCGTCAGTGATTTCCTTGTTTTCCTTCCTTTCATTTTTTGTTCGGTGCGTGAATTTTGAATTTTTCCAAATGGTGGGAAAATTTGGTTTTTTTGTGTACGTCGAAATCATGCCTCCTCGATGAAAAAATGTCCAGGTAATGTCGTTGTTTCTTCATAACTTAAGTTTTCACCGTATTAAAATTTAAAATTGAGTGAAATTTTAAGTGTAAAAAAAAAAAAAAAACCTGCGCGGTGCGTTAGAAGCGCTCGGTTCGCACCACCTACGATGTGATGTATAAATTCATAGGGTGCAACACCTACCTTGTTACCTTTCTCAATGGTGTGTTATTAAACATAAAAACAATGGCATGTCCGTTTAACGATGCACCGAAGAAAAGTATATAACTGGTAGGGTGGTGTGTCAAAGTACAGATAACGCAATTGTCCTTATTTTATTGTATGACTCCTTGATCACATACATAAGTTTTGTTGAGAATACATTGTTTCTTTCACTTCGTTGGCTTGTGTCTTTTTACAGGTTCAACATCCTATAAGCCTTGAAACAGAGCGAGGATGACACTAGCAAGGAAAAATGACATTTAAAAGGTATGTCATTTATCTCTTGTTAGTTAGTATGCTTGATGATTAAAACTTAGGGGAAGTTTTATATTCTATCTTGTTTTTTTCTAGTATCGGGGTGAAACTAGGGGGATCTGTTTGTGTCCGCACTTACCGATTTGCCCAATAAAAAAATTGGCGACCATACTAGGGACAAGAGATAAATGACATACCTTTTAAATGTTGTTTGTCCTCTCTAGTGTCATCCTCGCTTTGTTTCAAGGGTTACAGGATGTTGAAAAATTCTTATATGTAGACGGTATCACCCCCACCGCAGGTCAATTATGTGGCATTGCCTCTCATGTCTTCAATTGCCAATGCAGATGAGCCTCTCACTATAAGCTCAATATCTTATGACTTGGATCCAGTAGTTGGCATGGTGATTTCTTCGGTAGGGATATTGGAGCTTGACCTCCTTACCCCTATCGCATCCCTCGACATGTGTTCTTTCCAGAGTGTGTTTCTTCCATCGAGTGAAGATCTCTTGGAAGCCATGAAGAAGTATTGTCCCTTGACATGGTTTCCTTCCGGAGCATCATCCTCTTGGAAGCCATGATCAAGAAGAGAGTTTTGACCAGGGTTTTCTGATTTCAAGCTCGTTAAAAAATAAAACCAACTACGAGCATAGTTCTTGTTTATGTGTCAAGATCATTCAAAAATGAAATAGAGGTCTGGGGATTGAACCTAGATTCTCGAGCATAGTTCTTGTTCCTGTGCCAAGCTCGTTAAAAAATGAAATTGTTTTTCCCTTCTACGATTTAGTCAAGTACTTCGTTAATTATATTATATGAATTTTCTTTTCATCCGCCTGTGTCGTTGGATGAAACGGAGCTTGGGGGGAAATGATTTCATCCTCTGGACTTCATGCTGAAGTTAAAGCTGCTAGTTTCTTAAGATGGGGGCTAAGTGCCAACCATCCCTGTGTTATGCATTGGGAATTCCAAGAATAGTTTTCTATGGTTCAAGATTTTGTAAAAATGAAACCACCTACCTCAAGGATAGTTTCCTCTGGTTCAATCTTGTGTAAAAATGAAACCAAGTCCAAGCATAGTTTTGTTTAGTTTTTAGCTTGTGTAAAAATAAAATCTATCCCAAGCATAGTTTTGTTTTGTTTTAAGCTTGCGTAAAAATGAAAACAATCTCGAGCTTAGTCTTTTTTCTTTCTTGTGCTTGTAAATACAGGAGAATGTAATCGAGTAAACTTTTATCACTTTTTCGGACTCGTAAAGGTTATATGAAAAAGGAACCCCCTGGAGTTCTCTTTAAGCTCTTTTTAGACTCTCTAAACATGAAAATATTGTCGAGCTATCTTGTTCTTTTCATGATCGTTAAAGTATTTGAAGAAAACGTTTGTTGAGTGGTAGTTTATCTCTTTTTTGGTCTCGTCAGACTATTTTACGAAAAATGACATTTTGGAGTTTTCTTTAAGTATTTTTCAGACTCTTTAAATATGAAAAACCACTGAGTTTACTTTCTTTGGACTCGTAAAACAAACATCAAAAGGCCCATATGGGACCAAACCACTCCTTCCTAGGGTTCATTAAATATAGTTCGAAGGACTCATCCGAAGGATGAGCTTACAGTTCAAGCATATGTTATCCTCCTCAAGCTTATGTAAAAATAAAGAGGTACTTGCCATAAATGGTAGGGGAATAGTTGGAAAAGAAATTTGTCTAAACCTGTATTCTATGGAAGAGTCGCTTTTGAAAATGACACCCTTTCACTCACTTTGTGCCTAGGTTGGAAAATCTGCTTGTCTCTTGATCATACTCCTTTATAATATTACAATTTAGTCTGTGATCCCTGTTGTTGAGTCAGTGTTTCCAAGATAATTGTCATGTTGTCAATACGTTCAAAGAGAAGTTCAACCTCGAAATCCTTCTATTGCATCGACCATTTTACAATCCTTAATCCTTCTATTGCATCATCCATCCCTGAGTCAGTCATGAATCATTTGTTACTCTGATCTACTTCAAATATTGTTACTTGTTTCCTATCATTGATGGGGGATACATTAAGGCCCTCCTGTGACGAGTCGGTTAATGTCGACTTCAACTCATTATCCAGGAATTAGACTTAGAAAATAATTGGTACCTTGGAACTTGCATGCCTCAATGGAAAGTTTCCTCACTTTCGACAATGAGTTTTCTTTATTGACCCATGATCAGGAGTTTCCATCTAGTGTTTGACTTCAACTCACAAATTCACACCCGTTGGATTGTACTAGTGTACCTTGGTAGTCATTGACATTAATGGTGATTTCCCTTGCACTTGTTAATGGTATACACTAATGACTAGTAATCAAGTGGTTTCTACCATGTTCGACTTCAACACATGTATTTGCATGGTTAGATTCGTACTATAGAGTGGTGGAGATGAAGACCCTGAATCATTTTTGATAGATTCAGGTTGCGTTGGAGTATATTCAGATTGTATTGTTGCATAGATCCATAATGTATGTCTCATGGCTATGTTCAAATTTGAGTCTTTAATGCATAGATCCACAATGTATTTTTGGTGGCTATGTTCATATTTGAGTCATAATGGCATGGATCCATAGTGTATGTTTGGTGGCCATGACCTGTCTTACTTGACATGGATCTTTGCATGTTGAAATTCATGCTTTAAGTCATTTGTATTATGAGTATGGGAATGCCTACCTCAGTGATGATATATTATTGTACTGTATTTCCTTATTTTCTGGCAGGTGTCTGACTGACGTGTTCCTTGTTCCCTACACACACTCGACAAAGTATTTCAACTATCACTATGTTCTAACTTCATAATTTGGGGGGCTTATTGTTACACATTATTTTCATCACCCCTATGACCGTTAATGATCTAAACCTATCCTTTTTCATTAGAAGGATCAATGGCCTTAATCCTTGAAGAAGAATGAAGATACGTTTTCCCAAAGAAATGAAATTATACTTTTGCTTTGCCAAAAACCTTATAAAAAGGGACCGTTGCACCTTGCTTAGTGTTAAGGGTGCAATGATCTAGGATAGTCGCAGGGTGCACCACAGTGGCCTACGACGTCGTCATATTTTTCTCAGTTATAAGGGTGCGGTGATCTTCATACGAAGGAAAAAGAGGAATTTCTTGAAAGTTCTAGAATAGAATCTTCGAGGGTGAGGTGGCCTCCAATTGGTTTGGATCCGAGTTGCATCCCTGATCTCTTGGGAGCATCCTAACATCCTCACCTTATCCTTTTCAGCCTATAAAAGGAGAGAATTTCTTATGGGGAAAGTTAGTTAGCTTGGTAGCTTGGGAAAGTTAGCTTGATTGGGTTTGAGTAATTCTTGTAGCTTGGAGTTTTTGGGCCTATGTTGGCTTTGAGATTTTCTTTGTCAAGATAGATTGTGAGTGACTTTCAAATCTACAGTCTCAAAATGTGTGAAGAAGAAGTGTGTGGGAAGCAAGGAACTATTGGAAGGGACCTTATAACATCAAGGCATCTGGCTGTATTCTCCTTTTCATATTTCTAATACAACAATATATTTATTTCCCATTAAATTGTCCTTATTTTATTGTATAACTCGTTGATCACATACATAAGTTTTGTTGAGAATACATTGTTTCTTTCACTTCGTTGGCTTCTATATTTTTATAGGTTCAACATCCTATAAGCCTTGAAACAGAGCGAGGATGACACTAGCGAGGACAAGCAACATTTAAAAGGTATGCCATTTATCTCTTGTTAGTTAGTATGCTTGATGATTAAAACTTAGGGGAAGTTTTAGATTCTATCTTGTTTTGTTATAGTATCGGGGTGAAACTAGGGGGATGCATTTGTATCTGCACTTACCGATTTGCCTGATAACATGAATACATAAAGTCCATGGAAGCAGGACATGAAGTTCACTTTTGAGAACCAAAATAAGGAGCAATCCTTGGAGATGATGAAGAGGAAGATGAGAGACAAGATGAGAGTCTCCTGGAAAGTTTGAAAGGTTAATTTCAGCAAGAAGAAAAGGTGTCAATCCTAGAAGCATCAAGAGGGACTTATGAGTCTCAAGTTTTGCATACTAATGGTTTATTTCATGTGTTTACAGGTACCGAAGATGGTGGAGTTGGAAATGAAACTGCCACAGGTTGTGTATGGAAGACAAAGACATAGGTAAGATCCGAAAATCTCAACAAGGACTAGAAGAAGATAGAGTCAAGGAGAAGTTTTAGACTCCAAGAATTAAAGTGGAGGACAAAATAAAATTTTCAAATGTTGCAGCAGAACATATAAGGAAAAATATTATAATCACTAATGTTGAGAAGGAGAAATCAACATAAGAGGACCCAGAAGGGGTCATGGGATATAAGGATAAAAGCAAAATTAGGAAATAAAGTCAAGGCACAATATAGCTTGAAAGAAATTCAGTTGATGAAGTGTATGAAGTCCTGAAGTGGACTATACAACAAAATAACAATGATGGATATATAATCCCAAAGTTTGAATACTATGCCAAGATGAGAATGAAAGGAAAAAATTTCCAAGATTTTTTGATGAGTAAAATAGACAAGAAGCAGGTTGAGAAGCCTTTGCAAGAAGGTAAGAACCATTGTATGTGTGATTGGTTATTTGATAAGGAACCAATAGCTTTTTTAGCTAAAATAGGTTTTGGACAACATATGGGATCAATGTTGACCAAGGAGTAGGTCATGATATTGAAAGAGCAATATTTATAGGCTTATGAGTATGACAACAACAAAAAGAGAAGAGTAAATGGTTGTATATGTTAAAAGTATTTGGAGATGAGGAAATTTTGGCACAATTTGTAAGATGGAAAATACAACTATGTGCCTTACTTCTTTGTGAAGGGTGGAACGAGAGAATAATATCAATTGAATGGAAGAAAAGTATGTATGAGAAAAGGAATGTTTCTGAAGAGAATATGAATGTAGAAGTTCAAGAGAAAAATTATGCACAAGAGGGAAAACATGGTCATTGTGATATGATTCTAAGTTTGAAGGAAACTCTACAAGTATGTAGAGAAAGGATTAAGCTTTAAGGCATAAATGGTTGGTTGTATATTTTCTTATTGGGTGAAGACTTAATTTCTTTTGAGGATGAAAGGATTCCTATTGAGATAGAGAACAAGCAGATACTGGGGGAATAAAGAGATTTACATGCCTTGCATATATATAAGTATAGGCATCAAAGATATATATATATATATATATATATATATATATCTTTTCAACAATAGAAAATTGTCATTAAATTATGGATGGATGAGAAGAAAAATTTACAGAAAACATCTTGGATGCATATCCAGTATGAAATGAGGTTGATGAATGATGGGTATGAGTTGGAACAATGTGTGATAGAGCTAGAAATTGGTGCATGTTGGTTTCTCAAAGGTGATTATGACTATGCAGGTTTGGAACATGAAGATCATGTCAAAGATGGGATGATAGTGAAGGATGATAACGAGGCTGAAGTGATTGATCATTGGTGCATGATCATGGAGAAATATTTACAATAAGGTATGAAGTGTTCATTTCTAAATTGTCATTTTGATGAGAAATTAATAACGGTGATCAAGAAATGTAGTATGTTTGAACATCCACAACCATGTAGATTGAACATGCATCTTGGAGGAATGAATTATTTGTTGCATGAGTTTGCATTTGATGAAGATTATCCTCAAAGAGTTAAGGAAATAAAGGCAAATGGGGTCAAAAGAATGGCAACAAAGGCCATACAAATTCTATATGCGGAATTGAAGGAGCAAGAACATGCTGACACATAGTGTATGGAACAAATTTGCATAACCATTTTTGTATTGGAAAATTATTCTTGGGAGAAACAAATGTTGGAAAATGATGTAAAGACTAAATAAATGGCTAAAGTCATAAGACTCTTATGTGCAGAAGTGCAACAAAAGATGGAGCTATATTTTGAAGTGGAAGAATTGTACACATATTTGAGGGATTTTTTCAAATGGATACAAAATCTATTGGAGCAACATGAAAACAAAAACATGCATGGCGAAATGCAACAATGACACAAAAAAATGGACAGAAAGAAAACAATCTATGGGATCCTAAAAAATTGGAGACAACAGTAAATGAACAATGTAGCAGAGCATGTGGACAACAACCACACAAAGTATGGGATCAATGAGGACTTCAACCAATAGAAGACTCACGAACAAGAGTTCATGAATTTATTTTGTACCCTGGGAGTTTTATGCAGGAGAATAGTTGATCCAGGTGGATATCGGTGGCCACTTACCTCTTCCAACTGGCTCAAAACAATTTTCTGACAATTTTGGCAACTTACTATTTTTAGCAATTTTTAACCTCTGGGGCCATTTTGAGGGCCTAAATGAAGGTTTTTCAGGATTGATCTTCTCAATGAAATCCAAAGGATCTGATTGAGCCCCCAAAATGAACCTCCTTGACGATACCTTTAAAACGAGCTATCGCGCTCCCCAAATAGAGATCATATTCCAAAGTTACGCCCCGGGGAAGTTGATACACCAAACTACCCAAAACAAGGTCCACAAAACTATTGGATTTTCATCTTCCGGGGTTAGGGTTTTGGATTTTATTTATGACAAAAAGGCCTTTGGAGCCTCATTTTAAAATCATCTTCTTGGGAATGCGAGTAGCAGACACATCTCTTCTCAGAGATAAGCTGCCACCATTCTAACGAGTCTTTCACTCTGTATTTTTACTGTCTTTGTACATATTCATTCATTAATAGAAAATTGTGTATTATTGTATCTCTATGTTTATGGTTGCATATATGATACATTTATGTTGTATTATTGGATATTCAAGATATCTCTGTACATTTATTTATTATATATCCGCTCTCATTTTGTGCAGAAAATAATCGAGATCAGTGGTATCAGAGTAGGCTGCTCTTGATCATTTTTTAGTGCATGTCCCTGAAGAGGTATGAGTATAGCAAGTTGGGTCTCAAGCTTGTCTCTCTTGAACACATTCTCTCTCACATGCCAAAGAAACCCTCCATGGCAGAAGAAAATAAAAATGAAAGAGCAGACGAGTCTATTAATATTTTGCTTGAGCAAGCTCTCACGCGACAGAGGGACGAAATGATGGAGAATTTTTCTTACATCATTCAACACATGTCGAAAACAACAAACACGTCTTCATCAAGTGACTGATTTGGAGGTAACTTTCCTTTCAAGGTACAAGTTGATTTTGATATTCCCATATTTGAAGGATAGATAAATGCACATGCCTTAGAAAAATGGGTAAATCTGCTAGAAGGTTATTTCTCTGTTCATAATTTCTCCGACAGGGAAAATATCACCTTCACACTCCTTAAGGCTCTCCCCCATGTCAAACATTGGTGGGAAACTTATTGTGAACAAATTTCCACAAAGGAGTCTGGAATATATGGGGCAGAGTCCACTTGGGCTTTTTTTGTGGATGTGGTAAAGGAACAGTATTATGCTATTGGAAAATATGAGGACCAATACATGAGATGGACCACACTGCGGAAAGAGAGGGGCCAAGAAGTTATGGAGTTCACCAATACCTTCCATACCTTGTGCACCAAGCTAGGTATCAAATACTCCGAATGACATTTGGTTCTGAAATATCGTGGGGCTCTACACAGATACATCCAAACTGAATGGATTTTTTGGACATCTCATCACTTGGTGTTGCTTATCGATATGTTGTTAAAATCGAGCAGAAATTTAAGTACCAGAACAAACGAGAGTTTGGGTTAGCAAATATGCAACAACTAAAGTATGATAAATATGGCCCTAACAAACAATCTCCCAAAAACCAATCCAAGCCACAAGAAAAGAAGGGTCAAAGAAAGACGAAGAAGGACACCAGAAAATGGTGCAATTTCCACAAAAGCCCCTGGCACAACACCAATGAATGTCACTCAAAATAGTCATTGGTGGCTGATATCAAAGACAAGGAGCCGAACCCTGATTTAGAATCTGATTCAAAAAATATTGATAGAAGACATATCATCGATGTAAACCCCACTTCTATTGTCGCGACCAAAACAATTCAACCAGAAGAAACCACATATCCTAAAGAGGGGGAGCACATTTTCATTCACAGATGTGGGTGAAGGGGACCCCGCTGCATTTTATTGTTGATAGAGGAAGCCAAAATAACCTCATCTCAGCAAAGGTTGTCAAACAGTTGGGATTGTCAACAACACCACACCCGCAAACATACAACATTGTGTGGGTTCGCCAGGGACGAGATCTTTATGTCAGCCATCATTTCTGATTGTCATACGGAATCCAACCCTTCAAGGATGAGGTATTATGTGATGTTTCCCCACTGGATGTATGTGATGTTCTCTTGGGCCAGCCATACATGTGGAAGCGCTATGTTATCTATGAGTCTCAACCTCGTAGTGTCATTGTTACTCTGGGGGGTCATCTCTACAGGATACTAGAGGTAGTTCCAACTACTGTCCCACCTAAAAAATTTTGCAAGGTAGTATCTCATACTACAAAATTCAGCTTCTTCACAATATGTTCAAAAGGTTAACAAAAGGATACTGCAACCACTACAACCTCACCCCAAGAACATTCTATCCAACAAAGCAGGTAAAAAATAATGCATCAAAGTGCAAAGATTAATTTTCACCCAATCATCTCATGTAGCCTGAATGGTTGAACAAATTCAACCCCGCCAACAACAGGTTCATGACAGCCTTCCACATCGCAATGTCTCCAGCAAGGCAAGTAGTGCACCAAGATTCAATCTCTTTCCTGTCTCCCATGGGAACTCAACGTAATGGAGAACATTTCTTCCTAAGGAGGGATGATTGATCCAGGTGGATATTGGTGGCCACCCACCTCTTCTAACTGGCTCAAAACAATTTTTTGACAATTTTGGCAATTTACTATTTTTAGCAGTTTTTAACTTCCAAGGGCATTTTAACGACCAAAATGAAGGGTTTTCTAGATATCCATTCTCAATGATAGGAAAAGGCTCAAATTTAGACCCCAAAATTAATCTCCTCACCGATACCTTTCCAACGAGCTATTGTGTGCCCAAAATGGAGATCGTAAGCCAAAGTTACGCCCCTAGGAAGTTGATACACCAAACTACCCAAAACGGGGTCCACAAAACTATTGGCTTTTCATCTTTCGGGCTTAGGGTTTTGGATTTTATTTATGATAAAAATGCCTTTGGAGACTCATTGTAAAATCATCTTCTTGCGAGTGTGAATAGCGGATACATCTCTACTTAGAGATAAGCTGCCACCATTCTAGCGAGTCTTTCACTTTGTATTTTTACAGTCTTTGTACGTTTTCACTCATTAATAGAAAATTGTGTATTAATGTATCTATGTGTTTATGGTTGCATCTCTGATACATTTGTTTTATATTATTGGATATTTGAGATATCTCTGTACATTTCTTTATTATATCTCCACTCTCATTTCATGCCTAAAATAATCTGGATCAGTGGTATCAGAGTAGGCTTCTCTTGATCATTTTTCTGTGCATATCTCCGACAAGGTCCGAGTATAGAAAGTTGGGTCTCGAGCTTGTATCTCTTGAAGACAATCACTATCACATGCTAAAGAGACCCTCCATGGCAGAAGAAAAAAAAATGACAAAGTAGACGATTCTATTAATATGTTGCTGGAGCAATCTCTCACGCGACAGAGGGACGAAATGATGGATAATTTTACCCGCATCCTTCAACGCCTTACAACAACAATAGGAACGTATTCATCAAGAGGACACTTTGGAGGAACCTCTCCTTTAAAGGTTCAATTTAATTTTGATATTCTCATATTTGAAGGACAGATAGATGTAGATACTTTAGAAAAATGGTTAAATCTGCTAGAAGGTTATTTCTCTATTCATAATTTCTCCGACAGAGAAAAGATCACCTTCGCACTCCTTAAGGCTATCCCCCATGTCAAACATTGGTGGGAAGCTTTCTGGGAGAAAATTTCCATAGAGGAGTCTGGAATATATGGGGCTGAGCCCACTTGATATTTTTTTATGGATTCGGTAAAGAAACTGTATTATCCTATTGGAAACTATGAGGACCAGTACATGATATGGACCACACTACAGAAAGAGAGGGGCCAAACAGTTCCAGAGTTCACCAATACCTTCCATACCTTGTGCAGCAATCTAGGTATCAAATACTCCGAACGACATTTGGTTCTGAAATACCGTGGGGCTCTACACAGATACATCCAAACTAAAATGGATTTTCTGGACATCTCATCACTCGGTGATTCTTATCGATATGTTGTTAAAATCGAGTAGAAATTTAGGCACCAAAACAAACAGGAGTTTGGGTCTGCAAATACACAACAACCAAAGTATGGTAAAGATGACCCTAATAAAAAGTCTCCTAAAAACTAGTCCTAGCCAGAGGATAAGAAGGGTCACAGAAAGGAGAAGGACAACAAAAAATCGTGGGATTTCCAAAAAATACCCTAGCACAACACGGATGAATGTCGCTCAAAAAAATCATTGGTGGATGAGATCAAAGACAAGGAGTCGAACCCTGATTTAGAATATGATTCAGAAAATATTCATAGAAGACAGATCATGGATGCAGACCCCACTGCTATTATCGCGACCAAAACAATTCAACTAGAAGAACCCACATATCTTGAAGAGGGGGAGCGCCTTTTTCATTCACAGATGTAGGTGAAGGGGACCCCACTGCATTTTATTATTGATAGCGAAAGGTAGAAGAACCTCATCTCAGTAGAGGTATTCAAATAGTTGGGATTGTAGACAACACCACACCTGCAACCATACAACATCAGGTGGATTCGCCAGGGACGGGATCTTCATGTCAGCCATCATTGTCGATTGTTATATGACATCCAACCCTTCAAGGATGAGGTATATTGTGATTTTTCCCCGTTGGATGTCTGTGATGTTATATTGGGCCAACCATATATGTGGAAGAACCATGATATCTATGAGTCTCGAACCCGTACTGTCATTGTTACTGTGGGGGGTCATCTCTATAGGATACCATAGGTAGTTCCAATTACTGTTCCACCTAAACAATGTCATAAGGTAGTATCTCATACTCCAAAATTCAGCTTCTTCACAATCTGTTCAAAAGTTGAACAGAAGGATACTACAACCACTGTTGGATCATGTTGTCATTGATGCCAATGGTTTGATTGATTGATTTCAAATGATTGATTGATGTCAAAGGACTGATTGATTGATGATTGATGTAATATAATATGTATTATCCTTGATGAGAATGCATAGATGAAGATGGATCAATAAGTTGTCATTGATACATGATGAAGATGGATTGATGTGGTTTCATTGGTATATGATGAATTGTTGGAAAAATGTATAGAT
>JASDQU011402457.1:43744-62651 GCA_032191745.1 Picea mariana | reverse complement strand
GAGAAATTGGTTGTCCTGATCTAAGATAATGGTTTGTGGGATCCCAACGTGTACCCACAATCGTTCAAATAAGATCTTGGTAATGGCCTCTGCTGTGATTCTCTTCTTGTAGGCGAACAAAATCACCATCTTGGAAAAAAAATCAAAAACCACAAAACACAGTCATTTCCCCACTTGGTGGACAAAAGGCCCGACATGTAGTCAATTGAGATGGATTTGCAGTGCCTATTAAGAGTAGGAAAAGGATTGTACAAGCCTTGTTTCTTAGCGGTCAGTTTGGAAATAGCGCAAGAAGTGCAAGACTTGATATACTTGTTGACATCCTGTCAAAGTTTCAGCCACTAGAAATGTTGTTGCAGCACTACCACAGTCCTTTCCAAACTGAAGTTTCCTGCCACCCGACTATAGTGGGATTCCCAAATCAGCTTCGCTCGCTCACTTGATGGAATGTAGAGATGGCCCAGATGGCACACCAACCCATCTTGAATATGGAAATTAGTGAAAATTGTGTTTGCGCCCAATATCTGGTAGGTGTTGGCAAAGTCAAGATCTGTCTCATAGAGGTGGGGTTGTCCATAGGTCTCATGGTTGTAAGAATCGATCACTGTGATGAGTGACATGACTAGAGGTCGATTGAAGAAATAAACAACTTTGTTATTACTTCCTATTTTATACTTGATGTTGAGGTGAAACTGGTACAAATATGTGGACCACTTATGATGGTGATCATTCTGCAATTTTCCTTGTGTCTGCACAAACTGCAGTGAATTAAGATAAGTGTGGATGAGTGTCTCCTTCCTGAAAATGTAATTCCTCCACTGGCGGTAGGATTACACAATGGAGTACATTTCTTTTTCATAAGTCACATACTTACAAATGACATCTGATAGTGTCTCACTATGATAGTCCACAGGCTGGCCATGATGAGTGATGACTAAACCCACAACATAGTCTAAAGTATCTGTCTCGATCTCAAAGGGTTGTTCTAGGTCAGGTAATGAAAGCACTGGAGAGGAGCACAAGCACTGCTTCATATCATCGAACACTTTCTATTGGGACAATCCCTAAACAAATTTTTCCTTACCAACACTCTTGGTTATTTGGATGAGGGCCCATGAAATATGGGAGAATCCCAACACGAACCTGTGATAGAAATTGGCAAGGCCTAAGAAGATATGAAGTTCACTGAGCGTGGTTGGGGTTGTCCAGTCATGGATGGCTTGGATCTTGGTTCAATCAACATGCACATCAACAATGTATCCTAGGTATTGGATCATGTCCATGTCGAAGAAATTTTTTTCTAATTTGGCATATAGCTTGTGCTACTATAGAGTGTACAAAACCTACTGAATATGTTGTAAGTGTTCTACCCAAGTCTTGCTATAGACGAGAATTCCATTTATATACACCACCACAAAATAATTAGTTAAAGGCTATAAGATACCATCCATCATACTCATGAAAGTTGTTGGTGAATTTGTCAAACCAAAGGGCATGGCCAACCATTCAAAAATACCTTCTTTTGACTTGAAGGATTTTTTCCATGCATCTATTCGTTCTATTGGGACCCGATGGTAGCCAAAATTTAGATCAATATTTATGAAGTATTTTCCCCCCTTCAGCTGGTCAAGGAGATCATCAATTTAGGGAATAGAGTATTGGTTCTTGACTATGATTATATTTAGGGATCGATAATCAATGTAGAGTCACCAAGTCCCATATTTCTTCTGTACCAGCACGATTGGTCTTCCACAAGGTGATGATATGGGTTGGTTGTGCCCCTTGTGGAGCAGTTCTTGGATCTGATGCTTGATCTCCTCATTTTCTAGCAAAGAGTGGCGAAAGATTCACCCATTGGGTAGCGTTTCATTAGGGATCATATCAATGGGATGCTTGACTTGAAAGTGTAGAGGCACCCTAGTAGGTAATGTGAATATGTCTTTGTATTAGTCCATGACCTTATCCACTTGATTCGGCTATGTGGAGAGGTTAGTCGTGAGGCCATGGATGTGGCTGCAACCTTTTTCTCACTCTGAGAGAGAATCATGAAGAAGACAAACTTCCCGGTCTGAGAAATGACCTTCCTGCATTTCTTGGCATAGATCAAGGAAAGAATACTAGATGTGACTACCTCGGGAATCCTATACAATTTACTATTCAAAGTAATAATAACACTGCGAAGCCTAGACTCATATACAATATGACATTTCCATAAATAAGGTTGGCCCAAAATAACATCACAAACTTCAAGAGGAGAAACATCACATAATACTTCATCTTTGAATGGCTTAATGTCATATGACAAGTGGAATTGTTGGCTGACGTGAAGATTGCTTCCTTGATGGAGCCATCCAATGGTGTAGGGTTGCAAGTGTGGCATTGTCGGTAGGGATAGCTTCTTGATGACCTCTAATGATATGAGGTTCTTCTAGAAATTTCTATCAACGATGAAGTGTAGTGGAGATACTTTTACCCACATATGTGATGAAAGAGGTTCTCACCTTCCTCTAGCTCATCAAGTTAGTCAGGATGGATATTGGTGGTAGAAATAGTGGCACCATGTTGTGCATCAATGATGTATCTCCCCTTTTATAGTTCTCACTAATATTCAGAACCCGCATCTAATTAAGAGGATTTAAACTCATCCACCAATGACTTGTTTGAGAGAATATCAACAATGTTATGCCAGGGGATCTTATGGAAGTCACACCACTTTCCAGTATCTTTCTTCATCTTCCCATTGTCCTCCTTTTCTTGTAGCTTGGACTGGTTGTTCTGAGGTTTCCCATATTTTATCTATCCTTTATTCTACGGTTTGGGACTATCCTTTCTCTACTTCTGTTGTGAGGGGTTCCCAGACCCAAATGGTCGTGTCCTTTGTTTCAACTACTGCTCATTTTTGACGACATATAGATAGGCCTCGCCCAAGGATGAGATGTCAAAAAACTCCATTTTTGTCTAGATGTATCTACACATACTCTCGTGGTACTTGAGCACCAGATTTTGCTCAGAATATTTGATACCCATATTGGTGTGCAAGGTATGGAATACATTAGTGAACTCTGTCACTCTTTGGTCTCTTTCCTACCACAGTGTGGTCCATATTGTATACAAGTCGTCATAACTTCCAATAGGTTAGTATTGTTCCTTAATAAAATCCTTGAAGGAACCCCAAGTGGGTGCAACCGCAAATAATGTGGATCCCTTTATTTCCTTTTTCTCACATAAATTCTCCCACCAATCTTTGACATGGGGGACAACCTTGAGGAGTGCAAATGTAATCTTTTCTCTATCATAAAGTTGTGGATAGAAATATACCCTTCTAGAAAGTTTAACCATTTGTCTATGGAATCCACATCTATTTGACCTTAAAATATAGGAATATCAAAATTGATATATACCTTGAAGGGGGTGGAGCCTCCACTTGAGCTGGATGCATCGCTTTTCGACAGTTGTCAAAGGATTTGTGCAAAGTTCTCCATCATCTCATTCCTCTTCTGCTCAAGGGATTCCTTGAGCAACATTTTTAAAGGATATCCTATCCCGTTGTATTTAATTTTACCCACCATGGATGGTTTATTGGGTGTGTGAGAGAAGTTGTCCTTAAGAGAAACAAGCTTGAGACCCAACTCTCTATACCCTGACCGCGTCGGGGACATGCATTAAAAAAACAAGGAGCAGACTGCTCTGATACCACTGATCTATATTTATGAGCGAAACGGAATGAAACCACAAATTTATAATATTAACATATGGAAAAAAGTGAAAAATAACAAAGATATAGTAAAAATTGACTTCTATTAAATAAAAAAATATGTTGAAAACTGTAAAACGCAGACTGAAAACAAGCTTGCTAGAATGGTGGCAACTTATCTCCAAGAACATATGTGATGGCTATGCTCATTCACAAGAATATGAGTACAATGATGCTATGGAAGCCTTTTTACAATAAAAATGAATGAAAAAACCATATACATCCAAAAACCTAACCCTAGGAGATGAAGAGCCAAAATTCATGTGGACCTCGTTGGGGTACGTTAGTACATCAACTTCTCGGGGTCGTAACTTTTTCATATGATCTTCGTTTAGGGTGCACGATAGCCCGTTGGAAAGGTGTTAAAGAGGAGCTTCATTTAAGGGATCAATCAAATCCTTTGGCTATAATTGAGGTTACATATCGTGAAAAAGCGTCGTTTAGGGCCTCAAAATGGCCCCGGAAGTTCAAGAACCGAAAACCTACTAAAAATAGTAAGTTTCCAAAAAATTCTTTTGAGCTAGTTAAAAAAGGTGGGAGGCCATTGAGATCCTCCTAGATAAGCCATAGAACCCCACATGTTGTACAAGTGATTGCAACTCCCTAGGCCTAGATAAAGGTAACTTGAAAGCAAGGCCCAGGTGCCTAGGGAGCACAATAGTACTATATCTAGCAAATATTTCCATAGTTTACATACATATTAATAATATTTAAATATTAGTACCAAATAGTAAAATTCAAAAACATAAAAAAAAAAAGAGAATTATACGATATTTAACTCTCCACATGGTACCTATGATGTAGGTGATTGGTCCATGCCATATGGACACTCCTCGACATTTCCTAGTTCCAAATCCTGTAGAAACACAAGAACATTAAAAAAATGAGGATGCCATAAAATAAAGAAATGACTATGGTAAATTTATCAAATGTGACACATACCTATCTTTGGGGTGTGCCCAATGAGTAAGTTGCCTCTATTGTTGCATCATTGATGGGGTTAGGAACTAATGCATCCATTGGCATAGAGGATCTACTAGTTGGATGTAACAAATAAGAAACAACATACAATAAGAAATCTATATAAATAAGCATATTACAAAATAAATATATAACGATGAAGAACATAGAGAGGGTTAATATATTAACCTCCTCCATGAACCTATGTTATCCACTGGTCTCTATAGGCCCATAGTATGTCTTCCTGCAACTCCAGCATTTGTGAGGTTCATATGGATGGTTTATGTGTCCATGTTCCCTCTCCTTACTGTACTATGTTGTGCATGTTGAAGTTCCAACCTCTTTATCAATGTCACTAGTAGGCACCTCCTACCGAGATAGTGCAACAAAGCTATTGTAATGCACTAGGCTATGATTCAATGATGAAATGGCTAGTTGTCCTTGTTGCAATCTCTCTACAACAAGAGGATGTTGGGTAGGGGGGTCAAGCCTTCACCTGGGGGGACAAGGACCTAACATGGGATTGTGTCTAGCATGCTCTCGGTTCTGTGCAGACCCTTGACCCACCCCCTAGAAGTCACCCATGTCAAAGTAGTTGACATTCTTACCCAAAATAAACTCATCCCATAATTTTCTCAGAAAATATAAGCACACCTCCCTATTATTACAGGGAGGTTTATCAAATACCATATACCACCTATCCATCCAGTTTTGACTAATCTGGGAATGGATGCACCAGTGAATGAAGATTCATTTCTTGGTCAATGGTAGTTCTTTTCCATTTCTAGGATCCCTAAAAATAGTCAATATTTGTTGTTTTGAAATGAGCAAGTCTCTGACTTGGTTTCTGTCCAAACTAGTGCTATAGTAATCATACATTCTTACCCTATAATCAGAAATAGAGGTCAATTTCCTTTGGGAACTTGCAATGGAATTCACAATGATGTCTAAAGAAGTGGCCAGGGATACTGGACTAGGATCTCTAGTGTCCATTAATTTTTCATCAAAGGTTCTTAATATGACCAACCCCTCATGAATTTGACTATATACATTGGGTGGTTGTGGTGGGTTGGGGTTTTTCTCTCCTTGGTATTCTTCTAAGTATTTTACATTTTATTCTGGTTCCATTTTATTATATATGTTGCAACTTATTGAGCCATCGCATGTAAATTAGGTTGGTTTTTTCATTATAATAAAAAACTACAAATTTCTTTAATTTAGATTCTTGGGAGAAAAAGACTAAATTTATCACTGGTTGTATAGTTTTTGGACCTTTTGGAAATGATTTTTGGTAATTTTGGTCCATGGGTGACCTCATAACTTTTTGAAGATGATGGATTTCTCTAACCATTTGCGGATGAAATTTCAGTGATAACAGATGCCCCCTGATGGATGAGGTTAGGAGCATACGTATAGCCGAAATTCATCAATGTTTTTTCTACTGAGAGTGTCATTGTAAGAAAGAGCGATAGTGAGAGTATCAAGAGTGACCTGTTGGAGGGAGAAGGGAACCTGTAGGACCCAACCTTCCATAATTTGTGTAAAATAAATTTTGTACAAACGAGGTGGGCATGCCCCATGCTTGTGTCATGTAACTCAAAAATAAGGGTTTGTACAGTAACTGAAACTGTGTGTTGATGTAGATCACTACAGCGCCCTTAGGGGTGGTTCTGATAAAGGTAGAGGACGAGTCTGGTGAGGAACATACTCTGAACAGTAGGCAAGGATACCTATAAGAAGTAACATGGACACTGTGGGCATTGATAGCCCAACCAAGTTCAGATAACTTCGGTGAATATAAGAAATAACTGAAATATCCACAAAGTAAGACCCACCATAACATGAGAAAGTGTTGAGGTCAAATGTTATGGGGGTCAACGATAGCAGGGAGAAATTATGGTTCTCCATGTGTCATCCGAGACCTCTCATTGGAAATGAAATGAGAGTCAAGATACCGTTGCCCTTTTGGAAACTATGTTGATGTCGACAAAAGGGGGGCACGACTCCAAGAAGCAAAGGGCTTAAGGAAATCTACTAGTTGAGGTTAGGAACTAAGGAGGTATGTGAACAAAGTCAAGATGTGTGGATACTTAAATACGTCCCTTGGTTGGGGATATATGCGAAGGATAAGTGGCTGCAATCGTTCAACTAGGTCGAGTGTCAGGGGGACAACACGATGGGGGATAAGTCGTGCCAGAGGTAGGACAAAGTGAACAAACTCAGAGAACAGAGGTAGATGGCCTGTGGGATACTCGGAGTATATGGACGATGTCAATACAAGTAGATGATAAGGAGTGCCCCAACCAAGGGTGACATGGGTTGCATTTGCCAAAAAGGGAAGACGTTCGCCAAAGGTGGTGACCAAAAGATATGTAAATGGTAGAAACAAAGGCTTTTACAAGTACCAAATGAATAAAAAATAATTGGGGATGAGTGTACAAATACAGAAATGGGTGCCCCAATACAATATGATTGGGTTGGTTAGGGCACAATTTTCTTGGAGAAATGGTGGAGGTTGGGGACCCCATGGGTGGGTTTCTGTATGAGGTAGATGAAATGAAGGGAAATTTGCAGATGGGAAAACTGATTGTGGATGACATGGAGGGTTAATGATACTGCAGAGGTGCAGTCAAAATAGAACCGGGATTAGATAACTTGGGAGTCCATTGGGAAAGCTAGAAAAATGAGGAGAAGGAGTATGTGGATGATTTACGACATGATGTAAGACTATTACGACTCCCATCCCTAGAGAGTTGAAAAAAAACATGAGTGTCAAAGTGCCAAGGGGTGCTAAGAATGGGACAACTCATGTGGTGGAGAGTGCTACTGGGTGACACTACCCAAAATGCAAAGGAGGTGGCGGTACTACAGAGCTGGATATGGGGAACCTAAAGGTGAATTTCAGAGGGTGCGACTGGAGATGCAATTGAGATTCAGAGGGAATAATTACATGCCATTGTTGATTATATACCTGAAGGGGTTGCGTTGATGTATGATGACCAAGTACCTGCACACATGAAAACCAAATACCCGACGTGAACAATATCTGAAGAGAATCGAACATACAAACATGTATTTGATAATTTTTAAAATGAGCATGCGTACTTGGATGGGGTATAAAAAAATGACACCCTGGGGGCTAAAGATAAAAAATGGATTAGGGACTATCTTGATGTAGATGACGGGATGTTGATCCTGTGGCAAAAGACGGATCGAAAAATGGACACTGAGAGCTCCCGGAATGGGGTTTTGGAAGTTTGGTGAAAAGGGCTATATATAGTTGTAGGGCCCACATTTCCACCTCATTTGTACTTGTTATCAGAGTGACTGGACAAGAGGTATTCAGAGGATATTTGGAGATTATGATAGAACGAGGCAGTCGATTAAGGACCAGCAAGCTTCAGGTTAGTAGTCTTATCGTCCTGTATATAAGTAGGTTTTCAATTTGTGGGCAGGGCATGTACGGAGGACCGTACAGGGGTTTTTATGGGTGTGGACCCCCCAGTGCATGGGCGATCCATAAATATGTGCACATGGGTGCCTTTCTGTTATCTGGATATCTGCACATGGGTGTGCCCATAGGGGGAAAAAAGGCATGCATGGTATGCACACCTGTTTGTTACACAGTTACGCATTGGTGCACGGTTGTGTAGTGGACAGGCGCGATGTGATGCACGCCTGTGTTCAAGACAAGGATGCATGGAGGCACCTCTGTATGGCGGACAAGTGTGCACTCATGCGTGCTTGTGGGATGAACAAGAATGCATGTGTGCGTGCCTGTGGGGTGAATAGGCGTGCATATGTGTGTGACTGTGGGGTGAATAGGCGCACATATGTGCATGCCTGTGGGTTAAATAGTCGCGCCTTGGGGGCAAGGTTGATGGATGAAAAAATCATCTTTTTTGGAGATTTTAATGTGTTTATGTTCGAGATGGCTGATCTAGGACTATATTTATGTGGTTGTAGGCGATAATTTGTACGATGTCGGTCTATTGGTGAGAGTGGGACTAGTCACAGTTGAGGGATGACGTGGCTATTGAGGAGCCAGGGGTTCGTGCCACTTTGGCAGCTTGTGGGTTGCTAAAGTTTTTTGAGTGCCCGTTGATATGGGCTCAGGAGTATCTTCTATAGTTTTTGATCCAGATGTGGAGTCCAGATTTGCATTGTTTTATGGTGTGGGGAGAACAACTAGCCTTCACTGCAGTGGAGGATGTGTATTTTTTGACTAGGCTCCCTTTTCATGGGACGCCCCTACCGGCGGAGCCTGTGTTACCTAGGGATGGGAAGTTGGCTACCTTAGGACGGAGGTATTGTTCTAAAGAGAACTTTATGTCAGGCTCAGTAGTGAGCATTGGGGCTATGGACGCTTTAGTTCATCGTTGTGTAGCAATGATGATTGTGAGGGTATATGGGTCCCTTGCAACTCAGCGGATCAGTGGTGGTCAGCTAAGGATTATGGGGAGGGCACTGGCAGGAGAGCATTTTGTCTGGGGCTTGATGCTGCATGCCAAGATGGTAGGGCAGCTGGACAGGTGTCGGACTACGGACTCAGGGGATTTTTCCTTTGGGTCCATCTTGGTGGCCTGGCTTTTGTAGAGGGTGTCGATGTTGCGCCCTAGAGTTTTATTGGGCACACCTGGTGCATGAAATCTATGGCTGATGCGGTGGTCAATGATTTTTCTTCACCACGGTGGTGGTAAGGGGGGCCATTTTTTCACGGCCAAGGCAACACAAGTGTGGCGGAAAAATCCTGCATATCATACTAAGGTATCCGTATTGTGGAGTGGATTTTCGGGGTGATCCAGATATGGTGTTACCTCCAGGGGAGGTGTTCGACCACCGAGGTATGTTTGTGATATTGATATATTTGATTTTTGAGATAATATGACATGACTATTTTGTATAAATGCTGATACTATCGTTTGGTTGTTTGTATGTGTAGATGTGGGACCTCGCAGGCATGAGGTTGAGATGGTGAGAGCACCAGCTCATCAGGAGCCGATGAGACCATCGTGGGAAGGAGAGATACGTCGGCATGAAGACATTGAGGAGAGACCACCCGACGATGAGAGAGTGTCAAGGAGACGTCGCTTTGATGATCCTGGTGTTGGGCCATCGCATGCTCCTCCGGCGGAGGCCGGGGGTATTTTGAGGATATTCATCGCCGCTTGGAGACGGTGCTCCAGGGAGTGCCTGAGGGCATGTGGTCATGTATCTAGGACGAGGGAGACCTGGAGCAGTGTTTTGGAGTTCCACCGATGTGGCGGACCATGGTTCAGTGAGCAGCAGTAGCAGGTGTTGCGATGACCGGGTGGTTACCTCCAGGTTCGGAGGGACTAATAGTGGGTGGGGCACCATCGCCTGAGGGAGGGGTAGGAGGCGATGCTCTAGAAGCACCTTGAGTGTCTCTCTATGTATTTTTGTATTTTGTATATAGTCTGGTGAGCCCATTTTGGTGTAGTGACACCAGTTTTGTACCGAGGTGCTTCACTAGCCTGCAGATTTTGTATATGATGTATTGTATGTAAACATTTTGATGGCACTAGTGACTGATTTATATATATATATGGATATACATTTTGGGGTCTTTGTGATGTTTACATGTGTGTTTCTTAATGTTATTTATGATATCTAATCTTATATGCGCAGTGACAGACTCTTGATGGTTTATGTGTGTGTAAAAGTATCTTGATGTGATATATGCCAATCAAGTATAATGTCAGCTAGGTTATCTATGATTTGATTCAATTGTCTTGGAATATGTGTAAATGTAATGAAATCAAAATGTCGAGATAAAAGTCTAACTTGCAGGTATTTACGAAAAAGGCAAGGATCGCAGACACGGTACACATTGTTGAGTTGGAGGATGACTAGTTGTGAGTCAAGTAAGACACTAAGGTGATGAATACGATGATGGCTGGCATCAGTGAGGAGGCTAATGATGGTAGTGTACTTGGCTTGGTTGTTGGTTGATGAACCCAAACATATGCCGCTAGAGTGGAGCAGTTCATGTGAGAGGGTATAGAGGGCCCAAGCTGTCGAAGCGAGATTTTGTGTCCAACAGCTGGCGTTGTCGGCGTAACCGATGTGGTAGGCCAATGGAGGAAGCATCTGTCAATAACACAAATGATAGTTTTAGATGTGAGGTATGGAAAAAAAGATTAAAAACACTATAAAAGAAACAAGCTAATGTATAATGGCTGCGCTTAGGCGTAAAATTTCTTTAAGTATAGCCCATTGATGGGTTCTTTGAGAGAGAGGCCCTCAGGAGAAGCTAGGATGTATGCACCTTTGGTGAGGCAATGTTGGATAATGTAGGGGCCATGCCATAGTGACTTGAATTTACTAGAACCGAGGGTATCGTGAGCGATATTGTAAGGAAGGAGGAGGTCGCCTTCGTAAAATGAGCAAAGGTTGACATGGTGATCAAAGATGGATTTTGACCTTTTTTTAGCTGCCTCATTGTTCTGTAATGAAGATCGACGATCTTCATCTAGGGACTCTAAGTTCATCAAACGTTGCTCCATTGGAGAAGTGTCGAGTAATAGCTCAATTGCGGTGTGTAAGGTGGGAATTTCACAATCAATAGGAAGTGTGGCCTCGACCCCATGGAGTAGATGAAATGGTGTGAAACCAATGGTCGTTTTCATGGCCGTACGGTAAGCCCACAGCGCGGAAAATAACATATGATGCCAATTGGTCTTATGTTTGTTAACCATGCGCTGCAACATGGTCTTGAGGACCTTGTTAACTACTTCGACCTGTCCATTAGACTGTGGGCAATATGGTGAGGCAAAATCGTGGGAGAATCCCAACCATGATGAGAGTTCAAAAAAAATCACATTCTCAAAATGTTTCCCATGATCGGAAACTAGTTGGAGTGGTACTCCAAAGCGGGATATGATGTGATTAAAGAAAAATCGTGTTGTAGTGTTAGCAGTGTTGTTGAAGGTGGGCATGGATTCATTCCATTTTGTAAAGTAATCGATTGCGATGAGGATGTATTTGTGTCCATTGCTGGATGGGGGGTTACAAGTTATGAATTCGATGCCCCATTTACAAAAGGGGTCAGCAGTAATGACTGGGTGGAGAAGAGCAGGTGGTGCTCGTGCTTTGTTGGCATAAAGCTGACATTTATTGCATCACTTCACGATGTGAATGCAATCGTGAAACAATGTAGGACAAAAGTAACCTACTCGAATGATTTTCTGAAAGGTGGATATTCCTGAAAGATGGCCCCCGCACGCACCGTTATGGCAGTCATTCAAGACTCTATCGGCCTCGTCAATAGTCAAGCATCGACGAAGTATGGTGTCGACCCCCCACCGATATAACATATCTCCGATAAGGAGATAGAGGGGGGCCTGGTGGTGAATATGACGGCGATCATCTTGTGAGAGGTGGTTACCGAACTTTTGGGTTTGGAGGTAGACGAGGAGGTCACCATACCAAGGATCATCCGAAGCGATATAAAAGAGATGTTCATCGGGGAAGTTGGTATTGACAGGGGCATTGGTAATATCAGAGGGGAAGGACGTGACCAGTTCGGTGAAGACGAGATCTTTCTTTCTCTTGGGTGTTGAAAATTCGAGATCGTACTCCTGAAAGATAATGATCCATCGGGAAATTTTTTCATTAATTTGCCGACGACTGAGAAAGTATTGCATGGGTTGGAATCTGCTATGACTTTAGTCGTGCAAAGCAAAATGTAATGGCGTAGTTTTTTGACTGTGAGGACGACTGCAAGGGCTAGTTTCTCTTTGTGATTGTACTTCAGGGGTGTCCTTGACAGGTTTTTACTAATGTAGTAAATGACATGCTCACGGTCATCATCGCGGATTTGAAAGGGAACTCTTGCTACTGAGACAGCTGATGCTGATATGTAGAGGATATAGTCGCGATTATAGTTGGGTGAACTAATTAAAGGGGCGTTAGAGAGTGCCATTTTAAGATCATTGAATTCTTGTTGGGCATGTTCATCCCAGTGAAATGGGATGTTGTGGCATAGTAAGAGAAGGAAACCATGTGCTCGAGTGGCATAGTCTGGGACAAATCGTCGTAGAAAGTTAGATTTTCCTTGTAGGCTCTGGAGTTGGTGTAAATTCCAGGGGGGGTGGAATTTCTGTGATGGCCTAGACTTTGAGAGCGTCTACGGTAATACCTCTTTGGGAAATGATGAATCCGAGGAGGCGCCCGACAGTGACGCAAAACACACACTTTAGGGGGTTCATGCGGATGTTGTACTGATGATATCATTGGAAGATGATCCATAAATCATCAAGATGTTGGGTGCATTTTTTGGATCGAGCTGTGAGATCATCCAAGTATGCAAGGATGATATGAGCTAGATCATGAAAGATATATGTCATGTCCCATTGGAAAGTTGTCCCAGCGTTTTTTAAACCAAAAGACATGACGCGATATGCAAAAGTACCCCAAGGGGTGGTGAATGCGGTTTTGTATTGATCAAATGCATGGATTTGGATTTGGTTATAGCCAGAGAAACCATCCATGAAGGATAAAGCCTCGTGGCCTACGCAGTCGTCGATAATTTGATCGATGAAAGGCGTTGGAAAGTTGTCTTTGGGACAGGCATGATTGAGATCGTGAAAGTCCGTGCATACATGGATAGTGCCCTGTTTTTTGTTAACGGGTACAGGGTTGGAAACCCATGAGGTATAGGAGATGGGGTAGATGAACCCTGTCGCTCGTAATTTTTCAATCTTGGCTTTAATGGCCACTACTTTGGATGGGTGTAGCGGTCGTTGTTTTTTCCGCACTGGTGTGATATCAGGCCAGGTGTCTATGCGATGTTCAATAATAGAGGGGTCAAGGCCAGGCATCTCTATGTATGACCAGGAAAAAATATCCCAATATTCTTGGAAGAGGGTTTTATAGGTGGTGATTTCTTCAAGGGTCCATGCGGCGCCAATGGTAATTTCATCAATGACTCCATTTCTGATGGAAATATCGATTTTGATGGTAGGGGAAATGTTGGCCATGTTGCCTTCCTCAAAAGCATTAGGGGCAGGGATGGGGTTGTTGAACCAGTCGATATGCCCTGATGGGATAAAATCCTTGGTTTCGACTGTGTATATGGGATGTTGGTTAGGAGGCTTGAAGGCTTTCTGTGAAAAGAAGAGAGCTCTATGGTGTAGCGCATCCCATGGGTAATCGTGGGTGGTTAATTCCTCGAGTATGTCCTCGTCATGGTAGAATTGTTGGGAATAAAAGGGATCATACATAGTGATATTGGTGACTGTCTCCGTGTGGTTGTCCTCTGGTGATGAAGAAGAGGGGGGATTGACGCATTGAGATTGTGATGGATCACTTGACATAAACCAAATATTGTGGTACTGGGGAGTACTAATGGTAGTTGGATGTAAAATTTCTGTGGGGAAATGAATGGGAGAATTGGGGGGATTTGGGGGTAAATCCTCGTGTAAGTCATCCAAAAACCATGGAGGAAGTGGGAGTGCTTCTGGTTCAGGATAAATAACATGATGAATCTCTAGTGATGAGGTAAGGTCAATCATCGATTTTGTACGGGGTACATGAGTTTGAATTAGGGACATATGGCGTTGCCTATATTCAATGATCATGGGACATTGATATGTGAAATGATCTAAGGATTCGCATAGAGAGAAAGGGCATCTCATACGTTCGTTGACTGAAGTCGTGACATAATGGATGTAAGTGATGTTTGTTGGGGATGATGTCACTAGATTGGGTTCATGCTGGAAGCTTTGACATACTGCAACTAACGTCTATCAGAAGTGAGGTAGCACTGGGAAATGGTGTGTATAATGGCCATATTCTGAACATATGGTGCAAGCGAATTTGGTTCATAGCCCTTTGTTACTTTCGTTAAGGGAGGTAGAGGAAGTACTTTCTAAAGTGACGAATGGTGATGGTATTTGATTGAGTTGAATTAGGTTACATAATTCGGGTAAAGATGGGCATTTGTTGGTTGGGTGTCTATATTTTTCACATAACGCGCAAGGAGGTTGGATGCATGGGGGGAGTGGAGCTATGGGATCCTTCTTCTTTCACCAGCCCCCAGCTGTGGCAGGGAGGTTAGTGAGTGGGGGTGTAGAGGGTATGGTGGGAGTGAGTATGGGAATTTTCATTGGGATTCCTTATGTTTGGGGGGGAAGGGATGGTTGAGGAAGCATCTCTGGTGGATGTAAATACCAAACTGGGATTTCCAACACCATATTAGGGAGAGTAAGCATGGCAGCTACCTGAAAATCTTGTACGCCTGGTGGAGGGTAAAAGAAGGGGATTTGAGTAATGGCTTGGGGAACTATCTCCCGGACTGGGATATGGCCTTGGGGTGAGGTGAAATCGTGAACTAGTGGAGTCGATGAGTTCGCAGGAAGACCATGAGGGAGGGGCTCTACGACTATTGGGTCATCCTATATGAGAGAATCCTCCCTGAGAGGAAGGGTATTCTCAAGGTTAGTTCCTTTGGATGATACGACACATACCTGATTGGAAGGATGAAGGAGCGGTGGTGCACCATGGTAAGTTCCTAACAATGATGGGTCTTTGAAAATTCTGGGGCCCATTTCGATGAGTGGGTATGCTTCATGATTACTGTGGATGAGAGGGAGAATGTTATCGATGTTGGCAGAAGGGTTGGGCTCATAATGTGAAACTTGGTCAATTGTAATGATCTTCCCGTTACGGGGGAACATCATAGTTCGAAAGATAGAAGAGGCAACTTCCTTCATAGCGTAGATGTAGCTACGACCAAACAAGATATTGTAATTGAGTGGGGCATCGATAACTTCAATGTTGATGAGAATGGTCTTTCCCCCAAGTTCTATAGGGGCATTTTGGAAAAGCCCTTCAGGAGAAGATGGTCACTCGTCATAAGCTCTTAAGGTAATGGCAGATGGTATAAGTTCATAGGAGCCAAGTTTCTTCCATACAGACTTGGACATGATGCATGTGGAAGCACCTTCATCAATGATGCACCGATGAATAGTGATGTTCCAAATTTTCACTGGGATTTGAAAATCGATGAGAGCAGGGAGACGGGCCTCTCCACTGTCGAGGTCAAATGTGATGAGTTGAGTGTCCATGGGGTCGATTGCCTCGAAGGAGGAAAATAATTATTTCCATTGAGTGGGACAAGTTTGAAGGACTTCTAAGACTAACATGGCAGGCGGGGATTGTGCCAAGTCATCGACCAAACTGTAATTATGAGTTGTCCTAGCCTGCGGGTTGTGGACATTCCTGCGCAATGGGATGCGAGGGATGCAAAGAGGTGTTTCCGTGTTAGGGAGAGGGATCATCAAAGGGGGTCCCATTGGTGCTGGGATTGTTTTGGGGGGAATGGGAGGAGACTCAATGGGTGCCCGATATTGACAAATATGTGTTTGCAGAATGACTTCTTCCTCACTGGTGAGTAGGATAGTATGATCTATCGGATTGTTTGGATTGAGATATTGTCCCAACTATGATGGGGTAGGTTGCATGTCCTATTGGGTGTTCATCACACCCTGGTGTGGAATGGGGTTTCGTAGCACAGCTGAGGGTGGTTGTTGCATGTATTATTATGGGGCCTGCTGAGGGGCAGTCGGTGCCAGAGTATGTGGTCCATTCACTGAGTCTTTCATTTGTTTAAAATCAACAATTTGGGGGAAATGATGAGTATAATGACCGAACTCACCGCAAAGGGCGTAAGGGAAATTGGTTAGAAGATTATTGTTATTTTTCCCTTGACGTCTATTGTTGTTGCCCCCTTGGGGGTTCTGATTCCCTTGGTTCCGGTTGCCCCTAGTAGGTTGGTTCTGTTGGGGGTGATTCCCACCTTGACTTGGGTTGTTATTGTTCCAATTGTTTCCTTTATTTTTGGCATTATTCAATGGATGGGTCGGATTTTTCGTATTCAGTTGTTCAAAATTTTGATATTGTTGAACGGGAGAGGGTTGAAAAAAATTCACCCTAGCATGACGGTGTCATTGTGGTGGAGCCATGGGCTGGGGAGGGCCAGGAAATGGAAAGTACAGATTATTTTTTGGTAATGATTTGTAAGGTACATAGGAAGGCATGGTGCTTTATCTAGTATTTAGAGTATAAGCTGAGGTAGAGGCAGTACCCAAACTTGTCTGGATAGGTGGGTGTATTGGGGGTGTCGGCGGTGGCCCACTGATGGGTGGAGGAAGAGCAACAGGGTATGGTTTTTGATAAGGGGGTGGAGAGTAATAACAGGTTCCCCCATATGCCGGTGGATATTGAGGTGTGCCATACATTGGAGTTTTTTGGGGTTTTGGATTGTGGTGCGTGGTGTTACCGATCAATCCGTCTGCTGAGTGAGACATCCTGGGTTTATCTTGGCTGAATGGCACTGGTTTTGGGAGATCAGGAAGTATTGTGTACAAGTACCCTGATTGAGAATAGATGAGGTCGTACTATTGAGCCTTACTGATGGCTTCTTCTTCCAATTGAGGGAAGGTGGAAGCCACATCTTTATCGAGGAGAGAGACAAGTGATGTGAGAAACCAGTCAAGACACTGTTGTTTGGTGATTTCTTCTTTGCACAAACTATGTTGTCGACACCACTTGTGAATGTGATCAGCGATATGTGTGGCTAAGTTGTTTTTGAAATTAGAGAGTAGTTCAAGACCATTGTCATGGCAGATTGGTAATTGGAAGAAGGTCAAGAATGCTTTGGCCAAGGACTCGAAAGCCACATGGGACCCTGATTTTTCATCTACATACCATTTGGTTGATGGGCCAATGAGTGTGTGTTGAAATAGTTGTAGTCGGATGGAATCATCCATAATTCTTTTGGAGGAGCACCATAAGTGGAAAGTCATGACGTGGTTGGCAGGGTCATCTCCTTCCTTCCCTTCAAACTTGGGGATATCTGAAGGTAGTTTGGTAGGCATTGCAGGCCATGTGGGGTCATGCAATATGGGGTCATTTGTGAGTTTTCTTAGATCTGGTATGTTAAGAGAGGCCAAATATGGCATCTGGAGTGGTGGCAGGGGATTAGTTCCAACCATGATGTGAGTGTTTGGTGAACCGACCCTTGAGGGGGGCTAGGTGGGTTGGTACTTCCCCCTTAAGAGGAAGTTGGCCCCTTGCTTCTGTGTAAAGGAGAGTGAGTGGACGGTGGACCTTGGGAATTGGACCCAAGTAAGGTGGAACCAAGCAAAGATGATCCTAAGACAGTGGCACTCGCAGGGGTGTGAGAAGGTGGAGCCAATGAGTTGGCGAGACTAGGAACTCCCCCTAAAATAAGAGGGAGGTTTAGCAAGCATATGGAATGACGGGGGTTCTGTGGGTCCCCTATGATGTCCAACTAGCTGATTGGATGTGTGAAAATGGTGGTGAGAGTGATAAATAAACATGAGCGTTTGCTGCAACTTTTGAACTTTACACAATATGTATCTAAATCAATTGTAATCAGAAGTGCATCATACATAAAGTGTTTTGAAAAAGACGCATATATGTGGATAAGTGGGTTTTGTTCGCGTGGGGAAACAAAGAAAACAAATGCTCGTGTCCTAAAAGATTTCACGTCCTTCCTCTCAAATAGCACTGGACCTTCCAATAGTACTCAACAGTGGGGTATGAAGTCACCAGAAGGGAAATTAGTGAAGGATGAAGTAATCAATTATAATGAAGGGTAAAGGGGGCATATCCTGAAAGATCTGGCAATATTTCCCAATAGCCACACAAAATCCGATCAAGGTGCAATTGTAGCCCACAATTGCCACCTGGGTAGATGTACTAAAGTTTGGTCACTAGGTACCTCGGTCAAAGTGTGACATTTAGATTTTTGTCCTAATAAATGGGTCACGGGCTAGATCCCGTCCAAGAGGTGGGTGCCTCAAGGGGGGACGCACAGAAAAACTAGACCTCAGCCTTCAACCCTTCACAGGTATCTCCCTGCCTTATGGTGTTAGGAACACTTGACTTGGAGGATTTAAAGTTCCCTATTTGACAAATTCTATTGTTTTGAAAATGTGAGAACCAGATAACAGGGAGTTATTTGGATGCCTATCCCCAAAATCCTACCTAGACTAAAAGATTTCTTTTGGCACCTCCTGTGGAGGAAAACTTAGTGAGTTTTTAGAAAAAATTTAGATGTGGTTGTTTGAGATATTGGGGGTGTGAGACAATCTCGTTGAAATTAAATGGGAGTGGATAGTTTCGTCAAGAAAAGGGTGGGGT